>PVJS01017623.1:0-35914 GCA_004027185.1 Glis glis
ACTAAAAAAAAAAAAAAAAAAAAAAAAAAAAAGAAACATGGTGTTGTATAAAGAGAGAACAGAAGACATTTACCAAAGGGACTTGGGAAGTAACCAGGAATGAGAGACACAGTAGGACTTACTGACCTTGGGTTGCAAATGGAGCTCTTGGGTCTGCCAAGGAAGAATCACCTGGTTCACTCATGGCGGTCCCTTGGGTGATGCGGCTCTGGCAGAATCACACGAGATTGTCTCGTGGAGCCAGCATGGGTCCTTGGGACCATGACATTTGGGCAGCTCTCTGCTCAGGCCTGGGAGACACACAAGGTGTCTCCCTTTTCCTCTCTGTCAGTGGACTCAGTGGCTCCACTAAAGCCTTTTCTACCCAGCAGGGCAGGCAGGAGCCAGGACAAGGTCTGCTCAGTCCTAGAATGTCCCGCCTGGACTTGAAGCGGATCAAGGTCTCGAACAACCATGCCACTTCTCCAGATTCAGTCCTGCTCCTAAAATCCCATCAAGCTCCCCCAAAAAAAACACTCAAAATGCCCCACAGAAACCCTGCAGAAACACACAAACATGATACATTTTAGTACAGAGCATGAGAGCAAATTAAAAACCACAAAGGATCAAGAAACTACAAAAAGAAACCAATGATTTTGACACTGCTTCATTAAGAAAAAGTAAAAATCTCAAAGTAATGATGACTGCCTGGTAGTACTTTAAATTCAATTAGCTAAACAGCTTGAAGCCACCAAGAGATTATTTATCTCATTATGAAAAAACATTTTTAATGCCATCTATTTTGTAGATTTGTAACATAGCCAAGGATATGTTACAAATAATAAAACAATGATTATAAATATACTTGATTATTTGTCTTTAAAAAATTAAAAACCCAAACCTTTAAAAGCTACCCACCATCTTCCCAACAGTAGTCACTAAGCCCCTTGTGCATTTAAGCTCACAGGATAAGCAATTAAGAATTTTAATCAAAATGGAAAAAGGAAAAGCTATTTGATTTTTTATCACCATGATGAGAAAGTAAAATCATTCCTAAGGACATTGTTCCATTTTATGTAGGTATGATGCAGATATGGTTTCATTGTGACACTGTTTTTTAAAAACAATTGGTTATTGCTAGGTGCAGTGGTGCACACCTGTAATCCCAGGACTTGGGAGGCTGAGACAGGAGCATCACAGGTTCACGGCCAGCCTCAGCTACTTAGTGAGGCCCTCCGCAACTTAGTGAGACCCTGTTTCCAAATAGAAAATAAAATTGGTCTGGTGGTGTAGCTCAGAGGTAGAATGCCCCTGGGTTCAATCCCCAGTACCACACACACACACACACACACACACACACACACAAATAATAATAATAATAATAAATAATTGGCTATTTACTTATAAATAAATGCATAAATAACTAAAATTAGGATGAAAAAGTGTGAAATTAATTAATTAAATCCATTTTGAAGAAGAATAAAGGTACAAAATAACATAACTTGATTGATTTCACCAAAAGCATTCAATGAATCCCTACTGCCATTAAGAAAAAAATAAACTGAACTTCTCAACATCACAGAATACCCTTTATTAAGAAATGACTCTCTTAATAGATATGACCCCCACCAGCAAACCAAGCACAGTGGCACACACTTGTAATTCTAGTACTTGGGAGGCTGAGAAAGGAGGATCACAGGTTCAAGGCCAGCAGTGTGTGGTAACTTAGCAAGATCTTCTTTCAAAATAAAAAATAAAATAGGATTGGTGTATAGCTCAGAGGTAGAATACCCCTGGGTTCAATACCCAGTACTTCAAGAATATATACATAGCTGGGCGTGGTGGCGCACGCTTGTAATCCCAGTACTTTGGGAGGCGGAGACCGGAGGATCCGGGTTCGCGGCTAGCCTCAGCTCTCTCTGTCTCTGTCTCTCTCTCTCTCTCTCTCTCTCTCTCTCTCTCCTTAGTGAGGCCCTCTGCAACTTCGTGAGACCCGGTTTCAAAATAAAGTATAAAAAATAGGGCCGGGGGCGTAGCGCGGAGGTAGAAAGCCCCCGCGTTCAATCCCCGGTTCTGCAAAAAAAATAGATAGATAGATAGATAGATAGATAGATAGATATAGATAGATAGATAGATATGTATATTCCCAATGCAAAAAAAAATTCCCAATGAAGATATACATACATACATATGTATATATGTATATATGTGTGTGTGTGTGTGTGTGTGTGTGTGTGTGTGTAGAAAGAAAGTTGCAGCATAATGATATAAAATAATGATCCTAAAGATCTTAGACCTTTTGTGCTGCTAGAACAGAATACCACAGACTGGGTAATCTATAAAAGAGAAATTTACAAAAGCCAGATCTTTGTTTCTCGGCGCTAGAGTATGGAAGTCCAACATCAAGGCACAAGTAGATCCAGTGTCTGGTGAGGGCTGCACTCTGCTTCCAAGATGCGCCTTGCTGCCGCATCCTCCAGAGGGGATGAACTGTGTCCTCACGTGGGGAAAAGGAGAAGGGAAGTGAGCCAAATATTACATGCGCCTCTTTGATAAGGGCCTTAATACCATTCACAAGGGAAGCTCCCTCGTGGCCTAATCATCTCTTAAAGGCCCCAGCTCTTAATACCGGCCATTAAGTTTTAACCCTCGTATTTTGGAAGGGACACATCCAAACCATACCAAAATCTAAGAGTCAAATTCATATTTTATTTTTGAACCATTAGGTCTACATCCAAGCAACTTAAAGAAAATACCCTTTCATAAGAAAGTGAGAAGCTGGGCGTGGTGGCACACACCTGTAATCCCAGTACTTGGGAGGCTGAGACAGGAGGATCACAGGTTCAAGGACATTCTCAGAAACCTGGCAAGACCCTGTTTCAAAACAAAAAATAGTTTTTAAAAGGGCTGGGGGTGTAGCTTGGAGGTAGAATGCCCCTGAGTTTAATCCCCAGTACCACACATACACACACACACACACACACACACACACACACAAATTTAAAAAAGAACGATAAATGGAACAAAGGACAAAGGAGAGGGTGAGGGAAAAACAAGATAGCAATAAAAAAAACTTCTCAATGTAGAGAAAGCAAATGGTACCCAGAGAGTTCAAAAGAGGATACTGTTCTGGGTGTGAACCAAGGGGCAGCATAGGGGAGAGCGGGCACCAACATTAAACACCTGCATTTCAAAGTCCATACTTCCAAAGGAAAGCTTAAATAGTTCTAAAAAGGATTCTGTCTTAACCTGATTTTTTAAAAAAATCTTTACACAGATGAACTTCCCAGCTGCCCAGAGAACCAACACTGGGTAGATGGTAAGAGGGATTTTGTTTGTTTGTTTGTTTTGCGGTACCGGGGATTGAACCCAGAGGTGTTCTACCTCTGAGCTACACCCCGACCCTATTTTTTATACTTTATTTTGAAACTGGGTCTCACGAAGTTGCGGAGGGCCTCACTAAGTAGCTGAGGTTGGCCGCGAACCCGGATCCTCCGGTCTCTGCCTCCCAAGTACTGGGATTACAAGCGTGCGCCACCATGCCCAGCGTTTGTTTTTTTATTTCTGTTTTTCTTGCTGTTGATATCACAAGAATTAAGGCCATCAACAAAAAATATGAGGGAAACCAGTATATAGCTGGAGGACTGTGCCTGGTGGTTTTCGATACAATTTGCTCTTCTTCCCTGTCTAAAAATTTGGTCCTTTTCCTCACTAATGAAGTGTCAATTTGCTGTAACTTGTGATTAAGTTATCTTATATTTGCCCAACTCTGTTTAAGCTGATTGGTGTTATCATGAGAAGATGATGTTATTTTAGCTACAATTAATTTGATCCCAAAGCTTTTCCTTAAGTGACAGAAGAAGTTCAAATTAAGTAGGAACTGAATTAACAAGAGAAAGCTATGTTGTACATTTATTAAAATCCATGGTGGATTTTAAATAATTACTTTAAAATGAAAAGCATCTTATGAAATATATATCTCCCATCTAACCTTGGATAGTTTCTCCTCAGAATGATTTTTCCCAATTAATAATTCAGGCAAAACAGTAATAGGATTCATTTTGGTAATATATAAGAACCTAGAAAAAGATTCCAAGAGTAGCCCTGTCTGGTCAGCTTCTGTAAGGCTATACAAAGAATTTTAGGTGAGTCTACAACAAATGAACATATGTTTTAGCAACTCTGATATCCAAAAGCTAAGGCAAACTATATATATAGTACAACAAGACAAAAAGATCTCAGTGACCAGCTGGGCATGGAGGTGCACACCTGAAATCCCAGTATTTGGGAAGCTGTGACAGGAGGATCATAGGTTTGAGGCCAGTCTCAGCAACTTAGCAAGACCCTGTTTCAAAGTAAAAAATAAAAAGGGCCAGGGGTGAAGGTCGGAGGTTAAATGCCCTGGGCTCAATCCCCAGTACCCCCGCCAAAGAAAGAGGAGGGGAGGGGAGGGGAGGGGAGGGGAGGGGAGGAGAGGAGAGGAGAGGAGAGGAGAGGAAAAAAGGGAAGGGAAGGGAAGGGAAGGGAAGGGAAGAAAGAAAGAGAAAGTCTCAGTGACTACAGCCAAGTCTGCTCCATCCTTGGGGCTCTCATGGGAGTCACAAAGCCCCTGAAATCATTTCCTCAAGACGCACACAGATGCATAAGACAAGAAGAAAAACACATCAGAGTCTGAAGTTGATTACTCTTCTTTGATGGGTTGAATTTTTTCTATATAAATCAACTAGAAAGTTTTCATGGCTTCACAAGATCGCCTGCTCTCTGATTTCTCATGCGAAGTCATTAACCTCCCTGAAAGGTATATTGTTCCCTGAAAAGCTATGACAAGAATCTCCGAATCATGGGTCCACCTGCAACAGCACTGACCCGCCTCGATAACCACAGGTTCCATTTCCCTCTCATTAGGTGCTGTGGTGTGAATAAGTTTGCCCCCACAGGAAATCATGTTGAGGGGTGGTTCCCAATGTAACAGTATTGAGAGATGTCCGTGCCTTCAAGAGGTGATTAGGCTGTAAAGGGGGATTAGTGTTTTCTCCTGGGAGTGAGTTCACACTCTCTTGAGAATGGGTGTTATGCAAGAGGGTGTTATGAGGTGAACCTGTAACCGCCACACACACACACACACACACACACACACACCTGTTCCTCTTCACACCTGCTTCCCCTTCCACTTCCCACCATGAGTTGCAGCCTCACGAGGTCCTCACCACAAGCGAAGCAGGTGCCGGTGCCATGCGCTGGGACTTCTAGCCCCACAACTGTGAGCTAAATAAACCTCTTTATAGCAACAGAAAACAGGTGAAGACAATATGTGCATGGAAAAGCTTCCAGAGAAGAGGGACTTTCTTCATCATCAGGCATGCTTCCCTTGGATCGGCATCCAAAAAAAGCCATGCTTGATTGAGCACAGGTGAAATAACTCACTATTCTAAATATCTGGTACACAGGCCATCTCACAAAGAGGTCCTTGCAGATGTCAAAGTGCTCCTGTAAGCTCTGAAGGCAGAGTCTGTATCCTCTGCACCATTCATACTGCATTAGCCTGGAGGGGTTATTTGCCCTGGACATATTGTAAGATTAAGATTAAGAAGCCTGAAAAGAAGCCAGGCATGGTGTCAATACCTGTAATCCCAGTACTTGGTAGGGTGAGACAGGAGGATCGCAGGTTCAAGGCCAGCCTCAGCAACTTAATGAGACCGTTTCCAAATAAAAAATAAAACAGAGCTGGGAGTGTAGCACAGAGATAGAACACCCCTGGATTCAATCCCCAGCACCACAAAAATAAACAAACAAATAAATATAAGCCTGAAAAGAACCTTATATGAAAATTCTATCAATCCTCATTAGCACCAAACAGTTTTATATCTAGGCATTGCTTCATAAATACCTAAATAAGTGAATAAATGAAAACTTGAAGTTTTATATGACTCTATCGGAATCATCAGTCTTTTTTCTGTGGACTCGTTTTGCAGGAGAGCAGCTGCCTTCAATCAACAAGCTGAATGTTTACTGTCTCCCCACTGCTAACACGGTGTCACAACAGCTTGAGAGAGATGAATTCAACACCGATACGTCATGATACACTATAATTAGCATAGTGAACGTCCACAGAATACTCATACATCCCATTCTCTTACTCCCTCTGTTCCAGTAACTATAATTACGCAATCCGAGAGGGAAAATTATGCTAGAAATATTTCCAAGGACCTCAAGGGTAAGATAAATTGCAGGACTAAGAAGGGAAGGGAGTCTGATCCTGCTTCGTCCACTGGGACTCAGCAGAGCTGATGTGGATGGGAGGAATAAGATTTTGGAAATGGGAGCCTCCTCCTGCTCCTAATGATCTGCCACAATTAATTAAAAGCGGAAAATTCCATTCCTTTTTCTATAGCTGAGTTTGGGAAGGAGGCAGGAGGAACGGGAAGGGCTGGAGGGTGAGGAGCTAGGAATGGCATTGGGATTCTAACAGGATCCAGGCCACTCTCCCGCTCCTGGGAGGTTACATTTCCCTAGAACAGACCTCCCGTGTGGCTTCACCGTTCTCCTGTCCCCACGAGGAAGGAGAGGACCAGCAGGAGATGGGTGTTTGTCCATGAGGAGCTGAGAGAGCCAGCGCAGCAGATGGGTCAAGGGCTGGAAGTGGTGAGGTCCAGGACAGGGCCAGAGACAGATGGCCAGTGCAGGGAAGGCTCTGGAAGATGGCTCTGAAGATCAGAGCAAGGTCAAGGCTAAAACACAAGGGCACTGAAAAGATGAATTACAACACAAAACCCATGAGGGCCCACCAACAAAATGAGAGAATATAATAAGCACTCAGAGCCGGGCGTGGTGGCGCACACTTGTAATCCTGGTACTTGGGAGGCTGAGACCGGAGGATCCGGATTCACTGCCAGCCTCAGCTACTTAGTGAGGCCCTCCACAACTTAGTGAGACCCTGTTTCAAAATAAAGAATAAAAAATAGGGCTGGGGATGGAGCTCAGAAGTAGAATGCCCCTGGGTTCAATTCCCGGTACTGCCAATAAATAAATAAATAAATAAATAAGCATTCAGAATACTAGGAGCCCAGAGCTCTGAGGGGAGAACAGAGAGGGGCAAAGTAAGCAAGAGAGTGTATTGGCACATTGATAACATGGACAGATCTTGATAACTAAGATACTTAAGTTTACACCCAGAGGTTGGATATGGCTCCTCTTGAACCGAACAAACAAAATGTATTTAGGGCCTTGAGAATGTAACATGATCTTGGAAGCACTTGTCTGTAATGAAGTGCACGTGGATGGGCAGAAATGATACCTTCTTGAAAAGCCAACCCTAACACTTTTCTGTCTCTTTTCCTCTTTTGCCCTCCTTCAAGCAATAACAGATGATGGACAGAGAGGAAGAGAAAAGGGCAAAAACCGAGAGCAAAACAATAGGGAAAATATTCCAGTTCCGTGTATCTCCCCAGGCTATGCTCTATTTTGTATGTACATTTCCCAGTGTCTATTTAAGGCAACTGAGACTTGCTATGCCTGGATCTTCATTACTCACATTGCTGAAAACTGGACAAAAGGTTCCCTTGCTTTGTATCATTTTTCTAAGAATCCCGGATTCATGATGATGGTGCCCACAGTGACACAGAGAAGGATAATTCACCTAACATTTTAGCATTTCATGAATAATCGGCTTCCAGCTCCTGCATTTTCCCTCTAATATTAGTTGATTTGAATAACATTGAGTTATTTACCATGTAATTTCCCTGCTAGTCCAAAATAAAACCAGTGTGAAATACTATTAGCCAGTCAGGCACAGTGGTGCACACCTGTAATCCTAGTACTTGGGAGGCTGAGACAGGAGGATCACAGGTTCAAACACAGCCTCAGCAACATAGAAAGACTCTCAGCAACCTAGAGAGACCCTGTTTCAAAACAAACAAATACAAAAAATTCAAGGGCTGGGGGTGAGCCGGGCGTGGTGGCACATGCTTGTAATCCCAGTACTTGGGAGGCTGGGACAGGAGAACTGCAGGTTCGAGGACAGCTTTAGCAAGTAGTGAGACTCTCATCTACCTAGCAAGACCCTGTTTCAAAATAAAAACAAAATAAGGCTGGGGGTGCAGCTTGGAGGTTTAATGCCTCTCGGTTCAATCCCCAGTACCAAAAAAAATTCCCAGTAAAACATGCACACGCACACACACACACACACACACACACACTTATTATTCTGTTTAAAGCACTCAGATCAATTAGATGTGACCTCTTATTTTCCTAATATAAAACAAAAGGCAGGGAAATTTTTTTTCTCCTGTAAGATACTGATTTTCTTTTTTTTCAATTTATATTCATTTATTGGTGCATTGTAATTATACATTTGATAAGTGTCAGGTTAGGAGAATCACACATGCACACATTGCTCATTTAGCCCTCCCTCAAATCCCACCCTATACCCTCCCCGTTCCCTCCCTTTAGTGCTTTGCACAGTGATTGAGTCTTATAAGAAGATATTGATTTTCTACTTTGTGGATCTGTAGAATACTGGCTTTCACGATACAATCAATATCACAGATTTAATGTGGATGAAGCAAATATAATAAAATAAAAACTCTGTTTACTTTCATTAAGCCACATTTCCATTAGTCTGCGCTTGCCATTATTCTTCTTTAAAATATACTTTTATTGGTGCATTGTAATTATACATTGTAATGCGGTTCAGAGTGATAGAAACATACATTCTTATAAAGGTTTAAGTGTACAAATACCATAGCTGAAGATACATCATTGACTAATTATTATTAGTCAACAGTTTTATTACTCCAAGTAAGGAAAGAAAAGCAAGCATATTTCAAAGGTCAGTGACATGCTACAACTTTTTTAAGTGTTATTTTTCCAACAAAGAACTCTAAAATTATTTCAACAAGAAGGTTGTAAAAACACCAAATAAAATTATTTCAACAAGAAGGTTGTAAAAACACCAAATAGACTTTATACATATATATGGATAGAAGAAACCTGGAAGAGTCATCTATACTTCCCTTGTTTCCAGATAAGACCAGATAACTTGTAGAAAGAAAAGATACTTTTGCTAAATGTTAGGACTTCTGGGGAAAGCAATATACTAAGACCGTGCGGTGATACACCTCTAAGATGGTGAATGATCCGTACATCTTGGCATTCGTGTCCCTGTGTGGGCCTCTCACACGATGAATAGGGTCAACCTGTATAAATAGGACGCGGCAGTGAGACTTCCAAGGCGAGGTCATACAAGAACTGGCACTCCTGTTTTAATCTGTTTTGAATCACTTGCCCTGGGGAAAGCCAGTTGGTATGTCTCGAGGCAACCCAAGCAGTCCTATGAAGAGGCACACGCGGTGAGGAACTGAGGCCTCCGCCAGCAGTCATGTGAGCGAGCCAACTTGGAAGTGGATCCCTACCCCCACTCCAGCCTTCAAGTGCCTGTATTTCTGGCCAACATCTTGACTACAATTTTTTTTTTTTTTTTGCAGTACTGGGGATTGAACCCAAGGGAATTCTACCTCCAAGCTATACCCCAGCCCTATTTTTTATTCTTTATTTTGAAACAGGGTCTCACTAAGTTGCAGAGGGCCTCACTAAGTAGCTGAGGCTGGCCAAGAGAACCCAGATCCTCTGGTCTCAGCCTCCCAAGTACTGGGATTACAAGTGTGCGCCACCACTCCCGGCTTGACTACAGTTTTATGAGAGACCGTGAGCCAGAAGCACCCAGCTAAGCTGCTCCCAAATTCCTGACCTACAGAAACTGTGAGAGGTAATAGATGTTTGCTACTTTAAGCCACTATGTGGTGAGGCCCACGCCTTGGACACATTGCATACACTCTCTTACTTCTCTCATCTACAGAATGGGAATGATAAAATTTACCTTGCACCACTGTTGTATTAAATGAAATAATATACAAAAAGTACCAAACACTGCCTCGCTATGGTGTTAAATAACTATAATATTATGTAAGGATCTTTATTTGTGAGTTTTCTTTTACTGATCATCACAGAAGTATAAACTAGTGAGCCTCCTAAAAGGCATTATAGCACTCACTGAGCAACCACAAAATAATGTTTTTTCAGAAGACTAGATTTTTCTTGCCCTTCCTTTAAGAAAAATAAAAACAGCCGGGCATGGTGGTACATGCTTGTAATCCCAGTACTTGGGAGGCTGAGACCGGAGGATCCAGGTTCACAGCCAGCCTCAGCTACTTAGTGAGGCCCTCCGCAACTTAGTGAGACTCTGTTTCAAAATAAAGAATAAAAAATAGGGCTGAGGGTGTAGCTCGGAGGTAGAATGCCCCTGGGTTCAATCCCCAGTACCACAAAAAAAAAGAAAAGAAAAACAAAAATCCTTGAAACTTTTCTCCTGGATGCAGCTCCATTAACTTTTTTATTTTTTCCCGTGGTACTGAGGATTGAATCCCAGGGCATTCTACCACTGTGCTACACTGTGCTACACCCCCAGCCCTATTTTGTTTTTTTATTTTGAAACAGGGCCTTTCTAAGTTGCTGTGGCTGGCCTCAAACCTGCAATCCTCCTGTCTCAGCTTCCCAAGTACTGGGATTACAGGCCTGCACCACTGGGCCTGGCAGCTCCATTAACTCTTGAGAGTCAATCTCCTGTTTATTCCCTTTGACTTTCTCTGATATATAATGAACACCAAAACCCCCCAAAACTAATAGTCCTTAAGAAGGTTTATCAGCTTGACTTCTTTCTATCAGCAATAAAAGTAATGAAATCAGAAAATGTGACTACTCAACCGGCAAAATGTGATTTGCTCTGATAAGTGGCTCTTTGAAAGAGCACAAAAGCCATCACCAAGGCACATTAATCACCTAGGCTGGGGACTGGGCCTGTGGGGTGGCAGTGAGGCCTGGTGGCGGCAGCATCTATCTTTACTTTATGAGAGGACCTTCACCACATCATAAAGGCCCCAGCTCTGTTCCCAGCTGGACATTAGGAACTGCCAGTAACACTTAACATCCAAAGAGTATTCTTCTGGCTTTCTCCAACTACTTTGGCCATGTCTCAGTATCGTTCGCTGGCTTCTCTTCCTGCACCAGAGCTCAGTCATGGCCCTTCATATGCTATTCTTTCCCCCAGACTATTTGAGGTGAAATTTCTCCCATGTTTATTGTCCACCACACCTTTTTTTTTTTTTTTTTTTTTTTTTTTTTTTTGCGGTACCGGGGATTGAACCCAGGGGCGTTCTACCTCCGCGCTACACCCCCGGCCCTATTTTTTTATACTTTATTTTGAAACTAGGTTTCATGAAGTTGCAGAGGGCCTCACTAGGTAGAGAGAGAGACAGGGAGAGAGAGAGAGAGAGAGAGAGCTGAGGCTGGCCACGAACCCGGATCCTCCGGTCTCCGCCTCCCAAAGTACTGGGATTACAAGCGTGCGCCACCACGCCCGGCCCACCACACCTTTTATCTGGGCCATAGACTTAAATATATTCGCATGCCAACCCCATAGCCACATACCCACTTGACACCTCCATTTGGACCCTCACAAGCATCTCAAACTCAGGATGTCCAAATTAAACTTTTGATCTTTCCCAATTCTTCTCCTCCTCCAGTATCATCCATCTCAGAAAATGGCACCTCCATCCCCCTGATGGCTCACGCTACAAACCCAAGAATTACCCTTGATGCGGTCCTGCCCTCTGACACCCACATCCAATCCAAGATATAGTGCTGTCAACTGTACCCACAAAATATATTTGTATGTGCTTGCTTCTTGCTTCTCTCTGTCGCCAGCACCACTCTAGCCTGTCACCTATCACCTCAACTGCTACAATAGCCTCCTGGCTGGTCTCCCTAATCTCTGCCTCCCTTCTGGCCAATCCATTCTCCACACAGCCGACTGTTTTAAAAGCAATTAGGAACATCCTCCCCTTCTTGAAGCTTCCATTGCTTTCCCATTGTTTGTAGTGATAAAATCCCAAAAGTCTAGCCGGCCCTACCACTGGACTTTGTACAAATGGGAAAAGCTGCCCCTTCGATGCCATCTGAAACTGCCATAGATGAGAAGTCTACCGCTTTGAATGTGAATGGCGCCCCCTGGAGTATGCCATGGGCAAGGGGGTGGGGCTGCAGTCCCTGGGGGCCTTCTCTTGAATCCCTAGCACTGCCGAGCTCTGCTCTGCATTTCTTCCCTCTACCTGTCTGATTTTTCACAATGAAAATAGTTCTAGTTTCTTTCTGTTTTTTTTTAACTAACACATGTTCACTGTTATAAATTCAAATGGTTCAGAAAAGTAAAGGAAAAAAGAAAAAATCACCTAAACTCCCACCACCGTAAGATAAACATGATAAATATTCTGGTCATCTTTTCATATATCTCTCTATGCATGTGTGCATATATTTAAATGATTGTGCATGCATTTCTCTGGGGTTCCTACTTCATAGTACCCTGGATGCAGAGGAGGCAGAATGGCAGGAGAGGGAAAAAGAAGGATCCGTTGTGCCTCAGAGAAAAGCTATAACCCACAACAAACAAGTCCCCAAGGTTGTGGTCACACCCTGGTCCAAGGACATGCAATCTAGACCAGCCAGAGAGGGCAGCAGATGAGGCATTTGAGGGTGCAGGGTAAAGCAGAGATGGAAAGTGATCTAGAGAGTGATCTAGAGTTTTTCTAGAGAAAAACCCACTCACTCTTCAGCCAAGGACAGTAAAAGGGAAGATACTTCTGGAAAAGGGCTAAGAGGTTTCCAGCTGGAGTAAAGACGGCACCCCAGGGCTGCTTAAAAGCTAGAAACCCCTCAGAAAAGGAGGACCATGCAGGAAAATGTACCTTGCTTTAGCAGAAGGGGGGGTGAGGTAGGGAAGTGCCTCTAATCTGGGGAGTCCTTATGTCTCTGTGTGCATCTCTCTAAATTTAGCATTTTACCCGAGTAGAAGGTCCTCCCATCCTGTAGGGGGCTCCTGTGGGTTCTGCAGAGCACAGGCACAGCAAGGCAGCGGGCCCACAGGATGATCACTGCAGAGAGCTGAGCAAAGCCAGAACAGCCTTAGCAAGTCTGCGCATACATTAGCTATTCTTTCTTCTCTGTTACTGTAACCTTTCCAAATGGCATTTGCTTGAAATCCATCTTTTTGATGGTTTTAAGTCCATAATAGTGCACAACAGCTATGATGATTAAAATCCATCATGTTCATTGAAACTGCTTCTTCCGCTCTTGCCTGGAGAAACCAGAAGCCAGGGGGGCCAGAAAGCAGTCCCAAAGTTGCCATCAGGGTCGGCATCCAAGAAAGACCCCTGACCACTGACCTAGTGTATCCTAAGGGAGGGGCAAAAACACAAACTAAAATAAAAAGGAAAAACCATTTTCCACCATGGCTAAGCAAAAATGAAATAAAATTGATAGGATCCAGGGTGGGCAAATAGATTAATATAGGTATCTAAAAAGAAACCTGGCAGTATTTATTAAATATATGTACCTTGAACAGCCCTACCTTTATGAGACTATTCTACATTTTTAAAAAAAATCAATGTATAAGGTTGTGTGTTCAAATGTGTTTGTTGAAGGATATTGACAGTGATCCCAATCTGAATGTCCATAATTAGGATACATTGTGGTTTATCCCTATAGGAACATAGAGAATTATGTGGGAATCAACATCCCAGGCTACCTTAACCAAAGTGGCATTGAGAAATGGCATAATAAATGCATGACTTAATATGAAAAAATATTCAACATCATTAGCAATCAGGGAGATGCAAATCAAAACTACACTGTGATCCCATCTAACCCCATCAAGAATACAAACAACAATAAATGCTGGTGAGGATGTGGGGAAATTGGAACTCTGTTGGTGGGATTGCAAATTAGTGTAGCCTCCATGGAGGTTGGTGTGGAGATTCCTCAGAAAATTGGGAATGGATCCACATACAATCCAGCTATACCACTCCTGGGTATCTTTCCAAAGAGATTGACATCAGAATATTATAGCAACACATGCATATCCATGTTTATATTAGCAAAACTCACAATAGCCGAATCATGGAACCAACCTAGGTGTCCATCAACAGATGAATAGATTACAAAATTATGGGATATATACACAATGGAATTCTACTTAGCTATGAAGAAGGACAAAATTATGTCCTTTGCAGGAAAATGGATGGACCTGGAGAACATTGTTAAGTGAGATTAGACAGTCACAGAAAGTACAAGGGTCATATGTTTTCTCTCATATGTGGAAGCTAATGAGTAATTGGGACCCAAGAGGGACTTTAGATAATGAAGGTAAAATCCCAGTGGAGCAATGGAGGGGGTCTAGGGGAAGGTGGGGGGGGGGAAGAATTAATGAAGGAAACACTTCCACTGACATTCTGTACATATGTGAAATTATCAATGCCAATCTCAATATGCGTGGGGAAGGAGAGGGAGCCAGGGAGAAGCTCATCAAACGCTGCATGCATGTATATCCCTATCGCTCTGAACTACATTATGATGTGATACTACAATGCACTAATAAAAGTATACTAAAATAAATAAATAAACGCATGACTTAATTTGTTTCTAAACTAAAAATGTGAAAGTGAAAATATGTTTGTACACACACACACACACATCTCCACTTCCAGTCATTCTAATCTGTGTGTGTGTGTGTGTGTGTGTGTGTGTGTATGTGTGTGTGTGTGTGTGTGTGTGTGTGGTACTGGGAATTGAACCCCAGGGGCATTCTGCCTCTGAGATACACCCCCAGCCCTTTTCCTATTTTTGTTTTGAAATGGTGTCTTGCTAGATCGCTGAGAGCTTTGCTAAGTTGCTGAGGCTGTCCTCAAATCTGCAATCCTCCTGTCTCAGTCTCCCAAGTACTGGGATTACAGGTGTGTGCCACCATGCCTGGCAACTTCTAGCCATTCTAGTATGATATTGAAAACGTCATCTTTAGGGGTTAATTCTTCTATTCTAAAGGTCTGTTGTTAAAATATGAATATACCTGGAGTTGTTTTTTGGTGCTCAACACCTGGTGGTGGGGAGATAATGTTTTGAGAGATTTCCAGGTGTGATAGCAGGCTGACAGAAACATCCTCAACTAGGACACATAGGTGTCTATGTGGGAAAGTGGGAGGAAAGGCCCAGCTCAGGGCCTGAATGACATGCATCCTGCTGCCAGTAACACCTTGTCTGGGAAGGACCAAATGAGAGGAAGACGCTGGATGGTGGGGCTGATGGGCGCAGACACTTCCTGCTGCCTATCTTTGCCTGCAGTCAGTGCTCCTTAGGATACCATTCAGGTTTTCTTTCCCGGTCCTTCGGAGTTAGCACCAGCATTGACTGGCCCTCTGCCAGCAGGAAGGGCAGCCAACAGGATCGGTGAAGGGGTGGAAGACTTAGCTTTAGCTGAGAGAGTAGCCTTCCCAGCAGAGATCGAAGGTGTCAGACATGGCTTCTTGCAATTCACCTGGGAGCAGGGTAAGTAATCAGAAAAGTGTGATTTTCTTCCACCCCAATAAAATAAAAAAAGCCAGCCCTTGTTATAAAGCATCAGGAAAATCAATAAAGAGTTTAAGGAGATATTGGCCTGCCCCATGGCAAAGCGATGGAAACAAACTACTGCTGCTTCCTCCACAATTCAAACCAGACGACAAAGGCTCTTTGGCCTGGATGAGTATACAGCGAATCTCCCTTCTCCCCAGCCTGTTACTGGACATGTGTCTAGGCTGGGGTAACTGGATTATAAACAGATTTAGCATGCTAATGTTGGTAAGAATGACACTACCAGCCAGTATTAATGAGCACTTACCAATTGCCTAAATCTTTACACATATCATGTGATCTTTGCAAGAACTCCCTACTATTAAACCCCATTTTAGAGCAGGGCGTGGTGGCACATGCTTGCAATCCCAGTACTTGGGAGACTGGGACAGGAAGATCGCAGGTTCGCGGCCAGTATCGGCAACCTCGTGAGGCCCTCTGCAACTTAGCGAGACCTGTTTCAAAATAAAAAATAAAATCAGGCTGGGGGTGTAGCTCGGAGGTAGAATGCCCCTGAGTTGAATCCTCAGTACCACACACACACACAAAAAAAAATTAAGGCTGGGGGTGTAGCTCAGTGGTAGAGCACTGCCTAGCACTTGCAAGGTCCTGGGTTTGATTCCCATTGGGGGGAAAAAAAACCCAAAACATAGATTTAAGGAAGAAACCCCATTTACAGATGAGCAAACTCAGGCACTGAGATGTTAAGTGATTTGCCCATGGTCATAGAAATAAGAAGCAGTGGTTCTGGGAATCCAGACCCAAGCGATGGAACTGCAGAGCCTGGGACGATAACGACCGCGGCCCCACACGCCTCCCCACGAAGAACACGCGCCTGACAGTACAACCCCTGATGCGGAGAACGAGGTCAAGGTGTGTCACTGCGGACCGTTCAGACGTGGTGGGATGGATCTGCACAAACACTAGACGTGAGCAAAGAGGCCGCGAGAGCAGAAGAAGATGTATGTGCGGGTATAAGGAGCTTACAACGGTCTGGGGTGGGATCTGGGAAGGCTCCATGGAGTGGGATTGCAGGGATCCACGGAGAAAACTGAGCCATCCTGGGAGAGAAGGGTGGTTTGGGACACAGCCAGAAAGCACCTGAGAGCATAAGTTGCTTCACTGTCGAGGGCCGAGGCCTGTCTTCGAAGCACACTGAGATTATCATCTTGGACCAGCCCAGTTTGGATACTTGTTATTTGGCTGGGTGGGATCCGTCCGCAAGCAGACACATTCCAAGAGACCTGGTGTAATCTTTGATGTCGTCTCCACCCAGTAATGTCTAATCCCTCCTTCCCCTAAGTTTGTCACATGCCTGCCTCACTTGACCTTCTTTACCGTAACCTGTGATAATTGTTGATTTCTGTGTTTGATTAACCTTTATGATGTTTTGTCTAAAGTGTCTATAAAAGCAAGGTGCTGGCTACAGATGAATGGGAGAATTTGTCATCTCTATCTCCTCCCAATCCCCCAATTATTAAATGTAATTATTTTGCAAATTACTATATCAGACTTCGTGTTGTTTCGTGCAAGAAGACTATTGATCAGCAGCTGCCTGGTGCAGCGACTTCCGTGGCTGGAACCACGGAATTTCGGAAGCTGTCTGAGCAGCGACCTTCCATGGCAGGAACCATGGAGTAGTTATTCAGAAGCTGCAGGGAGCAGCGACCTCCCATGGCAGAAACCACGGAGTAGTTATTCGGAAGCTGCAGGGAGCAGCGACCTTCCATGGCAGGAACCATGGAGTAGTTATTCGGAAGCTGCAGGGAGCAGCAACCTTCCGTGGCAGAAACCACGGAGTAGTCATTCGGAAGCTTCAGGGAGCAGCGACCTTCCGTGGCAGGAACCACGGAGTAGTCATTCGGCGCTGCCTAAAGTAGTACCCTCCGTGGCGAGACTACGGAGCAAGTATCGTCCGCTGGAGTTACCCCAATACTTCACAGACTCGGCCTGAATGAAAATGGGAAGAGCTGCTGAAAGCAGATCTACAGGAGCTCCTGCGTGTTGGTACTTTCTCTGTTATAAAACATCCATGCTGACAGCTTTTGACTTTATCAGCACTGTCCCCACGCCACCCGAAAACCTGGCTACCTGGGTAGTCTGGGTAGCTCTAACAAGAAGACCTTCAACGCCCTCCTCAAGGCCAATGTCGACCCATTCTTCAGTCCTTGTCTCCTCTCTGAGCAGGGGACGGATGGATGCCTGCCCCCCGACAGGACAGCCTTGCCCCTGAGTTGGTAGGCCAGGAGCTGCTTGAGTAGCTTTTTCTCCAAGTTGCTATACTATCTAGGCTTCAGCCTTCACGAAGGACAGGTAATAAATACTAATTGGGTAGTAGATTTTATCTTCTCTGTACAAACCAACTTTGTACTTTTGTGCTTTATATGTATATATATACACATACATACTGGGGATTGAACCCAGGCCTTCACACATGCTAGGCAAGTGCTCTGCCACTGAGCATTCCCAGCCCTTTTTAAAAATCTTATTTTGAGACATGGTCTAAGTTGCCCAGGCTGTCCTTGAACTTGTGATCATCCTGCCTCAGCCTCCTGAGTAACTGGAATTACAGGCATGTGTCACCACACCAGTCTGAACTTTGTATATTCTTAATAAACACCAGTGTTATTATAATTATATATAAATATATCTGCATGCATTTATTTACACTTCCAACTAGTTCAGATAAATAAATCTTGTTATTACTAATGGTGTGGATGATTCACAGAATTCAAATCACAAGTGTATTTTGTATCAAAGACAGCTGGTATGAAGAAAATACTAGAGTGTTGCTAAGAACATATCATTTTCTGTTCAAGTTTCTGACTTTTAATTAAGAGTTATAAACTAGCATTGTTTGCTATTAAACAACCAATGAACTATGTATAAGATAATTGCAAAGAAAAAAGTTAACATAGTTAGCAAACACTTGTTGAGTTTTACGGTGCTAGACTCAAAGCTAAGTATCAGGTTTACCAAAAAAAATAAAATAAAATAAAATAAAATAAAATAAAATAAAATAAAAACCAAGACAAAACCTCAAGGAGTTGACAAATGAGTTGCGCATAGGGGTAGATTAGTCATTACCAAACATTTGATATAGGTAGATTAGTCATTACCAAACATCAAGGGACTTGGGAACCCAGCAAGGAAGGAGGACTCGACTGCCTGGGAAGGGATATTTGGGCACCAGAAAAATATGCTTGGCCTGAGTCTTAGATGAAGGCTTAGGTAGACTCCAGGAGGAGCACAATTGGACAAGGGAGCCTCCAGGGATGCAGGCAGGTTGCACAGCATAGATACACCAACAGCAAGGAGTTTAGCAAAGCCATAGAGCAGGATGACTTTGAGGAAACAAAATTAAAGTCAGCAGATGAGGTGCCAATTAAAAAGCGACTCTGCTCAGTGTGTAAATGTCAATAGCTGACGCTCTGCAGAAGAGAAAAAGCAAAAGTGTCCACAAATGACATGAGATTTAAATTTTAATGCTGCTTTCTCAGTTCCAAGATACTCTATTGATTTAAATAACACCTTGATTGCAAAACATAACCCAATTTAAGAAATGTTAGAATGTGGTAGGATATGGCCATAGCAATGGATAGAACACCTCATCCAGAAAAATATAAACGCAGACCTAAAAAGAATGGGGCTTTAGCTGGGCGTGGTGGCGCACGCTTGTAATCCCAGAACTTGAGAGGCTGAGACCAGAGGATCCAGGTTCGCAGCCAGCCTCAGCTACTCAGTGAGGCCCTCCGCAATTTCGTGAGACCCGGTTTCAAAATAAAGTACAAAAAAAAATAGGGCCAGGGGTGTAGCTTGGAGGTAGAATGCCCCTGGGTTCAATCCTCGGTACTGCAAAAAATAAAAATAAAAATAAATAAAAAATAAAATAGGGCAGGGGGAGGTCTAACTCAGAGTAGAATGCCCCTGGATTCCATCCCCAGTACCATACATACCCAATAATAATAATAATAATAATAAGTGGGGCTCTAAGTTGCTGCCACAGTTGACTTCAGTATAAGTAAAAGGTTTCATTATATCCACAGTTACTGGCATTGACTAAGCTAGTTTAGAGGTCCTTAGGTACTTAGGTATGCAGTGGCGATTGGGAGCCACATGGATTTCTACTCCTGCCCAACCACGGCAAATGAAGAGTCTTCTACCCACACTCTCCATCTCCAACAATGGCTTCCTCTTCCACACCTATCTCCTCAAAAGACAGTTCTATCCTTAACTCTACTCTCTTCTCACACCACATTGTCTCCCCCAGGTAATCTCATCCACACCCACGGCTCCAGCTAAATCCACCTGCAGTTGATACCATGTTTGTCTGTCCAGCCCAGACCCCTTTCCTCAACTCCAGACCCAGTGTCAAACCACCCAGGGGACACTTCCACCTGGATGTCTCACAGGCACCTCAGAGTCAGCATTGTCGCTTCCCTACCTGCCCCCAAAGAGTCCTGCCCCAGCGGTTCCTATGTCTATAAGTAGTCCCTCCTTCCACTCCATGGCCCAAAACAGATATCTAGGATTTTCTCATGCTGGCTTTGTCCCCACATTCAACCAAATCCTGCAGATTTATCTCCTCTAAATTTCTTCAATCTATCGAACTCGTCTCTGCCCTCCCACTACCACCTGTTCTGATCCTCATCATTGCATCGCTAGAGTGGCTCAAAATCTCTCAAGCACTGGTGGCCATCTATCTGTCCCTCCCTCATCCCCTAGTGTATCCTACACTGGCTACTTCACACTCTTCATAAAATACACATTTGATCAGGATGCCATCTGGCTTTATATCCTTCAATGACTTCCCCCATCCCTTGGTCTCTTATCCCCAAATCCCTGTGTATGGAATACAAGGCCCTTCATCAACTGCCCCTAAATTGGGCTGCTTCCTCTAATATCTCTCTCTCTCTCTCTCTCTCTCTCTCTCTCTCTCTCTGAGACCGGAGGATTGGATTCACAGCCAGCCTCAGCCCCCCCCCCTCTCTCTCTCACACACACACACACACACACACACACACACACACACACACACACACCATCTTCCTGCTTCTGCACATGCTCTTTGGTCTCTCTGGAATGTACCCTTTTCCCTGGTGCACTTTACCTGTCAAGAGCCTCCTCATCCTTCAAGATTCAAGACTCAACCCTTCTGTGAAGCCTTTCTAGACTCTCCCAGGCAAGACTAAGGTTTCTCTTTCTGAGCTACAATAACCTCTCTGCTCCTGTATCAGGGTGCCCACTGCATTCCATCCTATGTCGTCTCTTTGCCTGTTTGTCCACACCACTAGTCTGGGTGGTTGTCTGGCAAGAAGAGAAACTTTCACTTCCATACTTCTGGTCCCTTCCACAGTGCCTAGGGCATATAAAGAAGCCCTCTAAATGTCAGTCAGACTAGGCATAAATCTTTGTGATTTTGGATTAAGCAATGGTTTCTTAGATATGACACCAAGAGCACAAATGACAAAAGAAATAATAGATAGATTTGATTTCATCAAAATTAAAATCTTTTGTGCTTCAAAAGACACCATTAAGAAAGTGAAAAGACAGCCCATAAAATAGGAGGAAATATTTGCAAGGCATATCTGATAAGGAATTTGTATCTAGAATATATAAAGAACTCCTACAACTTCATAATAAAAAGACAGATAACCCAATTTTAAAAATGAACAAAGGATATGAATAGACATTTCTCCAAAGAATATATACAAATAGCCAGTAAGCACATGAAAAGATGCCCATCATCATTAGCCATCAGCAAAATGCAAATCTAAATCACAATGAAGCTGGGCGTAATCCCAGTACTTGGGAGGCTGAGACAGGAGGATCGCAGGTTTCACAGCCAGCCTCAGCGATTTAGTGAGGCCCTCCGCAACTTAGTGAGACCCTGTTTCAAAATAAAATAAAATAGGGCTGGGGGTGTAGCTCAGAGGTAGAATGCCCATGGGTTCAATCCCCAGTGCCACACACACACAAAAAAAACCCACAATGAGATACCAATTCACACCCACTAGAATGTCTATACTCAAAAAGTCAGATAATAACAAGTGTTGTTGAGCGTGTGGTGAAATTGGATTACTTTGTTCATGCCTTTCTGCTTTCTTCTTCCATTCTTTAAAGGTTCTTTGGATTACATTGGACGCTTCCCCCCGATGATCCAGATGATCTCCCTATTTTAAGGCAAGCTGAATAGTAGCCTTAATTCCATCTGCATCCTAAATGCCAGGTCCAATTTCATGACAACATATCCACAGGTTCCAAGGGTTAGGGCATGGGCATCTTTGGGGAGCATGAGGCAGGGGGCATTTTCTGCTGTTTACCACATTCAGAACTTCCACTCCTTGAAATGAAAAGCTATGTCCACACAGAAACTTGTACAAGAACGTTCATGGCAGCACTATTCATAATAGCCAAAAAGTAGAAATAACCCAGAAGTTCATTCACTGATGAACAGAGAAAATGTACTATATCCATTCAACAGATTGTTAGATATAAAAAGAAATGAAGTGTTGATACATACCACAATGTGGATGAACCTCAAAAACACTATGCTATGTGAAGAACCCAGTAACAAAAGAGCACATATTGCATCATTCCTTTGTATATGTCCAGAATAAGCAAGTCCTTACAGACAGAAAGTAAATGAGTGGTTTCCTAGGGCTGTGGGGCAAAGGGATTGGGGGAAATGGAGATGCGAATGAGCATAGGGTTTCTTTCTGGAACAATAAAAATATTCTACAATTGATTATGGTAATGGTTTCACAACTCTATGAGTATGATAAAGACCACTGGATTGTTCACTCTAAAGGGATGAATCTATAGCAAGTGAAGTTAAGTATATCTCAATAAAGTTGTTACATTTAAAAAAAAAAGTGAGAGAGTCAGAATGCTTCTGAAGGTGTGGGCACAAAAATGAGATAAGTCCTAATACTTACTCAATTGCATTTCCATTAAAGGTTGCTTGCAAGTGACTGTTTTGCAAGGAATATAGTCTCCCAAATAAGTCAGAATATAAGACAGCTGGCATAGAAATGTGTCTGGCCTCTCAGACACCAGCTCCAATTTCATGCACCAGAGGAATCTGACATTGCTCCCCCATTGGGATATGCCTACCGCCCCCAGGAAGCCATGAAACAGAACAGCAATTAAACATTTGCAGTGTTTTGCTTTGAAGATATTCTCTCTCTCCCTCTCTTTCTCATCCCCCCACACACAGACCATTTTCTAATTCTCCCCCAACATAGTATCAGTATATCCTCTCTATGTCTTCTCCTTTCAGTTTATTCATTTGACTAAGAGCAAGCTGATTATAATATACTAATAACAAATCACTGGTATAAGTAGAACCCCAAGCCTAGCATAAACAACTTCTCTTATTTAAAAAAAATTCTACTGCTGGGTGTAGTGGTGCACACCTGTAATCCCAGAATTTAGGAGGCTGAGACAGGAGGATCACAAGTTTGAGGACAGCCGCAGCAATTTAGTGAGACCCTATTTCAAAATAAAAAGGCTGGGGATATAGCTTGGAGGTAGAATGCCCCTGATTTTAATCCCCAGTTATCCCCCCACCCCCACCAAAAAAGAATCCACCTAGCTGGATGTGGTGGTGCATGCCTGTAATCTCAGTACTTGGGAGGCTGAGACAGGAGGATCGCAGGTTCAAGACAGCCTCAGCAAGTAGTGAGACTCTCATCAACTTAGTGAGACCCCATTTCAAAATAAAAAATATAATCAGGCTGGGGGTGTAGCTTGGAGGTAGAATGCCCCTGAGTCCAATCCCCAGTATGAAAATCCCCACAAAAAAAATCCACCTATGAATATTTTCCACAAAATAAAATAATCGTTTAAAGTTCTAAATCCACTGATTGACAAAAAAAAAACCTATAAAATTGAAGCAAAACAAAAATCTTCTGTAACACAAGATGAAGGAAATCAATTGTTTTCCATTTTCAGAGACTTGGACAGGAAAAACAGATATAGATTTGCATCAAAGATACTTTCTTAAAATTAAAATGAATATTTTATCTTTAAGGATGAGCAAGCTCTATAATAAGTATCCAGAAAAGGTTATGCGACCCCTCTTCCTAAAAGGGAGTGTCATTGTATCCCTTAAGATTAGATCTGGCTACATACAAAATAATGGCTTATGCAAGACAAATATGTCTTTCTGTCTCACATAAAAACCCAGGAGACAGGCAGTGCAGTGCTGGTTATGGGGGCTCTGTCCCACAAAATCTTCAGTGTTTTTCTAGCTCACTGTTCCCCGTCCCAAATATCAGGTCCCCATCCTCATTATCCAAGGTGGGAACTGGAGATCTAGAAAACACATCTGCATTTCACCCTGCAGGATGGGAAGTGGGATGAAGCTAGGAAGGAGGCGGCCAGTGTCACAGGTCTTTAAGAAGAATTCCAGGAAGCTATTATGTGACACTTCCTATCAGTCACGTGACTACACTGGTTGCCATAATACCTGTCTTTATTCTGTGCAGCCATGTGTCCCTCTAAATCTCAGGGTTTCCATTGTTCTGGAGAGAGTGGCAAAGAACGCTGGAGAACATCCCAGTCTCTGCTGCTGTCGTCAACACCCATCCCTTTACTTTAGGCAGACTCTTCAGAAACACTTCTTTTTGTAATATTTATAAAGATTCTAAGGACACCTGGCATAGCTCGGAGATAGAATGCCCCTGGGCTCAATCCTCAATAACACACACACACACACACGGATTCTAAGTGGATTTTTCACACTTTATATACCTAGAGACCTTTAAGTACCTCCCTATTCTCTACATTTCCAGGTAAATTTTCACATTCATTCTTCTGCTTCCGTTTGGGAAAAGACACAGTGATTCGAGCCCAACAATACCTAGAATCTTACCAAATAAGCACGGGATCAGCAGTTAACAAATAAAACTATAAAAGTAAATAAGCAAGCCAGGCATGGTGGCACACGCCTGTAATCCCAGTACTTGGGAAGCTGAGACAAGAGGATCACAGGTTCGAGGCCAGCCTCAGCAACTTAGTGAGACCCTGTTTAAAAATAAACAATAAAAAGGGCTGGGGGTGTAGCTCAGAGATAGAATGTCCCTGGGTTCAATCCCCAGTACAAAATAAAACAAAATAAATAAAAATAAGCAAACAAGCAAATAAATACAAAGTCCTTCCTGCCAACAGGTCTCTACACTTCAGGCACAGCTAAGACAGGCCACATGTGGCCGCAAGCAGCCACTTAATGAGCTCTGCTGCGGACGTGGCAGGTGCCGGCCTCACTCCGGGAGCAGAACCAGCTCTCCCAGAGCATGTGTTGTCATCAGCAAGTGTCTCAGAAGGCCCAGACCACCAAACAGCCTCCAGGTACAGTGGACAAAGTGTACGCTTCCTGAATATTTTCCTTCATGAATAAATAGGTTGGGTTTTTCAATAGAGAAAAAAATTAATTTAGGTCATTCTAAAGAATTCAATCTATAAATAAGCCAAAAATTACTTTCTTTTTTCACAGGGAGGGGGTACTAGGGATTAAATCCAGAGGCTTTCTACCTCTGAGCTACACCCCCAGCCCTTTTTTATTATTTTTTTTAAAATAGAGTCTTACAAGTACTTTGGGAGGCGGAAACCGGAGGATCCGGGTTCGCGGCCAGCCTCAGCTCTCTCGCTCTCTCCCCCTGTCTCTCTCTCTCTCTCTCTCTCTCCTTAGTGAGGCCCTCCGCAACTTCGTGAGACCCGGTTTCAAAATAAAGTATAAAAAATAGGGCCGGGGGCGTAGCGCGGAGGTAGAACGCCCCTGGGTTCAATCCCCGGTACCACAAAAAAAATTTTTTTAATTAAATTAAGTTAAATTAAATTTAAAAAATGAATAAATAAATAAAAGGTAACCCAGAGAGATGTTTTGCCTCTTCCAACCATGAGAGGACACAATGAAAGAGTGAGGGGCTTTCTTTTGTACTTTGTGAGTGAGTCTTGGCAGGAGGGGGACTCACAGTGACTGGCAGACATGGAATTAAAGCCTGATAGCTGAAATGGAAAAGGAAAGAAATTTGGCTGTCACACAGACACCCAGACTTTTTGTGAGCATATGTGAAATGCTATTGTGTGAGGCTAAGACAGGAAGATGTCAGGTTCAAGGACATCCACAGCAAGTATTGAGACTTATCAACCTAGCAAGACCCTGTTTCGAAATAAAAACAAAATAGGGCTGGAGGTGTAGTTTGGAGGTAGAATGTCCCCGGGTTCAATCCACAGTCCCCCCCCCACACACACACACATACACACAAAATGTTCCTGTGCAAATAAAAAACAAAAACAAAAAACTGTAGAATAGGGAGAATTTGAAAGGGCTGGCATCCAGCGAGTAGGGCACAAAGCCAACACAAAATGACTTCAATTATATATATTTCAAAGGTAATTTATAATCAAGAAGAAAAATAGATTACTAATACATTATTTTTATTATTCTTAGTTTGGGCCACTGTTAGACTAACCTAGGGACACAGTATAATACTTAATATGGTGTGAGTAGGCCTACTGTCCAGCCCACTCACACCCCATACACCACCACCCCAAGAAAGTTGTTACCAACTGGAACAGACTCTTCAAAAGAGCTCTAGAAGCTGGGCGTGGTGGCACACACTTGTAATCCCAGTACTTGGGAGGCTGAGACTGGAGGATCACAGGTTCGCGGCCAGCCTCAGCTACTTAGTGAGGCCTCCACAACTTAGAGAGACCCTGTTTCAAAATAAAGAACAAAAAATCGAACTGGGGGTGTAGCTCGGAGGTAGAATGCCCCTAAGTTCAATCCCCAGTACCTCAAAAATAAAGAGCTCCAGATGGGCCCCTGCTGTAATTTGCATCTTGAATGGCCCCCAAAGGCCCATGTGTTAAAGGCTTGGTCCCTAGGGTGGTGCTTTTGGGACGTGGTAAAACCTTTAAAAGGTGGGCCCTAGTGAAAAATTGTTGGGCCATTTGGAACATGCCTTTGAAGGGGATTGCAGGAGCCTGGTCCCTTCTTATTTCGCGTGCACTACCTAGTGCATGATGAGGTGAGTGGTTTGACTCTGCCACCCACTCCCATCATGATATGCTGTCTCACCACAGGTTCAAAGCAATGAAGCCAACCGATCATGGACTGGAACCTTCAAAGCCACAAGCCAAAATAAACCTTTTCTCTTTACAAGTTGATTATCTCTAGAATTTTGTTACAGTGATGGAAAGCTGACTGACACAGCCCATTACAATGACTTAAACAACCACCCGCAGAATCACATTTTACAAGTTACCCACATTGGTAGTGTGAACAGGCCACTTGATTGTCAGATCAATAGCACTCTCTGCTAGCGTAAAAGATTATCCCATGAGCATAATTCTACCTGAGGTAGGAAAGGAAGCCAAATTCTTGGGTAACATGTCACCTGGATTTATAATGCAATAAATAGCTCTCTAGAATAGATCATTTTTTAAAAATATTAGACATTTGATGACAGCAGGTACAGTTAGCGGGGGGAAAGGAGCTGACTTCAACAAAAAATATGTCTTAAAGATCTCCTGGGAATGTAGCCCAGTTTCAGAACACAGGGCAGCAAGTGTTAGCCTCTTTCTATGTGACTTTGACTCATTTTCCTCATTTAATTTCCCCTTCAGTCCTAGGAGAGGCCTTTAAAGCTGAGAGGAAAAGCTGTTAAACTGCTATGAAGACATTATTCTGTCACTTAACACCAAATTTCTCTCTCTCTTTCCGCTGCTAAAGACAGGAAGAACAGCATCTGTAAAGTTTTGGGAGGCTTGCTACTACTGTTCTAAATTTCACCCAACCTCAGTGTTACACAGTTAGCAGAATGACAGTACATAACAAAACCCCTCAAAGTCCCAAATAAATTCTTCATGGCCTTCCAATAAAAGCAAAGTCAGATGCATATTTCCTCTGATATCCCCTGGACATCATCACCAGAACAGTGGTCCTGAAATGTCAAGATTCATGAGTATTACATGAAGTGCTTGTAAAAATGTAGTTTCCTGGTTCCTTCCCCAAACCTGCTGATCCACAATCTCTATTTATTAAGCCCTTAGGTGATCTTGAAAGGACCCCACACATTGGGAAACACTGCTATAAAATGTGCATTTAAGCTGGGTGTAGTGGCACATGCCTGTAGTCCCAGTACTTGGGAGGTTGAGACAGGAGGATCGCAGGTTCTAAGCCAATCTCAGCAACTTAATGAGGCTCTCAGCAACTTAGCAAGACCCTGTTTCCAAATGAAAAATAAAGATAGGGCTAGGTGTGTAGCTCAGAGGTAAAATGCCTCTGGTTCAATCCCCAGCACCATGAAAAGGAAGGCAGGGAGGGAGGGAGGGAGGGAAGAAGGAAAAGATCTTCTTTCAAACTGCCCTGATAACCCTACTACTGATAGCCCTCTACTCCACCAACCCCCTGTCCCCACCTCAATGAAAAAGATCAGGTGGAACTGCAGCAAGAACCTATAGGCTACACAGATCCAGGCCAAGGAAGTGCCATACTTTTCTTGGTTTGCTGCCTTAGAAAGAACACATTCTTAACAAGGGATTCAACAGCATGAAACTTTGAAGAATAGAACGTGGATAGCCCAGCAGTCATCTGAAACCACTTCAATGTCCTCTCAAGCTCTTTCCTCTCAAAATATGACCAGGAAAGGTGCTAAGGTGACTCTCAGACTCTCCTAGGGTGACTGACCATCCTGGTTTGCCTAGGACTGAGGGAGTTTGTGGGATACAGAACTTTCAGGGCTGAAACTAAGAATTTCCCAGGCAAACCAAGATAAAATGCCCTCCTGCTCTCTCCCAGTGCTACCCTGTGTTTGTCAGCTTTTCATTACAATGACAAAATACCTGAGAAAAACGATGCATAAAAAGGAAAGCTCACAACTTTAGAGATTTCAGTCCATGGTTAGTTGGTTTCATTGCTTTGGGGCCTGTGGGGAGGCAGAACACCATGGGGGAATGGCATGGTAGAGTAAACTGCTCACCCATGGCAGCCAGGAGGCTAAAAGCATGAGGTCCCAAAATCCCCTTCAGGGCACACCCTAGGTGGCCTAACTTCCTCCCACTAGGCCCCACCTCTCAAAGGTTCCACCGCCTCCCAATAGTGCCATGCATTAACTAGTGACCAGGCCTGTAACACATCAGCTTTGGGGGGACACTTAGCCAAACCATAAGCATAACCGTACCCCAAGGGCCAGTTCCTCAGAGCAGGGGTGTCACCAGCACCAGGGAGCAAAACCATGGGGATTTCAGCAGAGGGAGATAGTCCTGGCCATGTAAAAAGCTCTCAGAGGAGAAACTGACTCAGGTACCACTTGCTGAGAGGTCATTCTCAAGCCAGGCCCAGGCCTGCAATGTCTGGTTTAAAAGAAGAAAACTCAGAATCTCTGAGATCTAATCAAGAGCTCACAGAGTTCTTGCTCTCATGTTAAGTCCCAGACCAAAATCTGAAGCAGAAACCCAATTATTTCAGGTAAAAAACTGAGTTTACCATTCAAGGACTTTCAACTTACTTCATCTACTAGATACGATCTAGAAGATAGAGAAAAACTAACAAGCTAACAAAGAAGATAATTTCAGATAGTGATAAGCAGTGAGGAAGGGAAGGAGGGAATGCTCTTCAATGGCTCTCACCCTTGGCTGCACACTGAACCCTCCTTGAAAGCTTTAAAGACATGGATGCCTGGGATGCCTCAGAGGCTCAGATCTAATTAGCCTGGGGTGAAACTGGGCTTTGAAATCTTTTAACAATACCCTGGTGATTTGAACTTGCAGCCAAGTGAAACATCTCAGCTTCAGGTAGAAAGGGAAGGTGTCCCTTTAGAGACACCTGAGCTGGGATCAAAGTGAGGGGGAGGGAGCTGGCAAGAGAACATTCCAGAAAGTGTGTCTCCCAAAGGGAGGAAGGAGCTGGCTTTCCAGGAACCAAAGCGATGTAAGCTCCAGGAAGTCGGGGACTTTGTGCCTATAGTATAGCACAGAGCCTAGACCAGCGCCTGGGATATAATAGGCATAATATATATTTGTTGAGAAAATTAATTTTTTAAAAGGTCAATGTGCCTAAAGTACATTGAGCAAAGGGCAGCTGTGGGTCAGAGGATGGACACACCAGTATGGCAGGCTCACAGCCTCTGGCCATAGTGAGCCTCTGTCTTGAGCACAAGGGAAGCCACCACAGGGTTTCAAACAGGAGTGTGATGCAACTTGGGTTACGTTTTGAAAAATCACTCTGGACTTCTTCTGAGAAGATGGAGTATATATACTTTTCCCTATTCCTCCCACTAAATACAGTTTAAAACTCTGGACATTACATATAAAACAATCATAAGGAGACTTAAAAGTAGAGAGAAGAAGGCAGACTGGCTAGGTAACTTGGGACCCAGGAAACAATATGGTGGTGGATTCTCTGGGTTTTCATTTTGCCTCATACATCCCAGGTTTGGAGCTGAAAGTGCTGACAACCAGGAAATGTCAATGGGCAGAGACATCAACAAAACAAAACAAACAAGCCGGGTGTGGTGGCGCACACTTGTAATCCCAGTACTTGGGAGGCTGAGACTGGAGGATCTGGGTTCGTGGCCAGCCTCAGCTACTTAGTGAGGCCCTCTACAACTTAGTGAGACCCTGTTTCAAAATAAAGAATAAAAAATAGGGCTGGGGGTGTAGCCTGGAGGTAGAATGCCCGTAGGTTCAATCCCCAGTACCACCAAAACAAAACAAAAACCCAAAAATCCTAGCAAAAGCGCCAGGAAAGGAACAGCCTAACAAGACAGAAAACTTTTAATCACTCCAATCAAACAGCACATAAAACACCATAACCCACCCACACCCATGCCAAGAGAGGCCAAGTGGGGAACCCAGACCTCCAGCCTCACTAGGCTTCAGTGAGTACCAATCTCCCCCACCAGAGTGGTATCAAAGAAGGTAGAAAGTCAGGACATTTACCACTGCCCCATGGCAATGAGGCCAACACCCCTCTGTGGGGTTAGTGGAGGTCACATGAGGAGCAAACAAATCAAAAAGTAAAATGGGAGATGTATGCCCTGACATACATACTTGCACTAAATGTAAATGTCCCAAATGCACCAATTAAAAGACAGAGATTGGCAGAGAGGATAAAAAAATGACCCAACTATATTTTATCTCCATGAAAGTCACTTTGAATATAATGATTTATACAACTTGAAAGTAAAAGGATGGAAAATACGTACTATGCAAACATAAGCAAAGCAGACATGGTTATATTAGTATCAGATAAAGTAGACTTTATAAAATTACCAGAGACAGAGAAGGACGTTATATAATGATAAAGGGGTCAATCCAACAAGAAGATATTGTAACCCTAAATGCATATGCAACAAACAACAAAATATGTGAATCAAAAACTTGCATAAATTAACAAATCCACAGTCATAGTTGCAGATGTCAACACCCCCCTTTGAGCAACTGATAAAACAACTAGACAAAAAGTCTGCAAATAACTAAAAGAATTTGATACCATCAACCAACAGGATCTAATTGATATTTATAGAATGCTCCACCCAACAACAGCACGTTCTTTTCAGGTACCCACAAAACACATATCAAGATAAACCACACCAGTAACTATAAAATAGCACTAATAATTTTTTTTAAATTGAAGTTATATAGAATGTGGTCTCTGAATTACAATGGAATCAAACTAGTAATCAGTAAAAGAAAGATAACAGAAAAAAATCACCAAACATTTTTAGTTTACAAATAACACATTTCTACATAATCCATGGTCTAAAGAAGTAAATAAAAATCTATTAAAATGAAGGAAAATTAAAATACAATATATCAAAATTTGTGGGACACAACTAAAGCAGTGCTGAGAGAGAATTTATAATTCTAAATGCTTACATTAGGGAGAAGTCTGAGATCAATAAGCTAAGCTGGGCATGGTGGTGTACACCTATAATCCCAGTACTTGGAAGGCTGAGACAGGAGGATCTTAGTTCAAGACCCACCTCAGCAACCTAACAAGACCCTGTTTCAAAACAAAACAAAATAAAAGGGCTGGGGGTGTAACTCAGAGGTAGAATGCCTCTAGGTTCAATCCCCAGTACCAAAAAAAAAAAAAGAAAAAGAAAGAAAGAAAAGCTAAGCTGCCCAATCAAAAACCTAGAAAAAGAAGAGAAAAATAAACCCAAAGTAGGCAGAAAAAGGAAACTGTAAAGATAAAAGTAGAAATCAATAAAATTTAAATCAGAAAGACACTAGAGAAAATCAATAAAGTGAAAAGCTGATCCTTTGGAGTGATCAATAAAATTAATAAACCTCTATCAATACCAACTAAGAAAAGAGAAAAATGACACAAGTTACAAATATCACAAATGAAATAAGATATAAATACAGATCCTTCAGACATTCAAAAGTATAATAAGGAAATAACTTTATACACATAAACTCAACAACTCGGATGAAATAGACCCACTCCTTGAAAAACACAAAATGCCACCACTCACCCAATATGAAACAGATAATTTGAACAACCCTATTACTATTTAGGAAATTTAATTTATACTTTAAAAACTTCCCCCAAAAGGAAATCTCCAGGTCCAGACAGCATCACTAGAGAATTCTACCAAATGTTTAAAAGAAAATTAACACCAATTCTGTACAAACTGTTTCTGAAAATAGAAGAAGGAACACTTCCCAATTCATTTTCTTAAACCAGTATTACCCTGATATCAAAATCAAAGAAAGTACAAAAAAGAAATTACAGACTAATATACAAAAATTCTTAAACAAAATTTAGCAAATAGGATTCGACAATATATAAAAATAATTATACACCATTCCAAAGCCTGGTTCAACATTTGAAATTCAATCAATGTAATATACTGTTCTAACACACTAAAGAAGAAAAAATCAATTAATGTCCCCCCAAAATCATGTGACAAATGTTAATACCCTTCACACTAAAAACTTCACACTAAAAACTCAAAACAACAGGGATAGAGGTGAACTTCCTCAACTTGATAAAGAATGTGTACAGAAAGTCTACTGCTAACATTGTACACAATAGTGAAAGACTGAATGCTTTTTCCAGGACTGGGAATAACCAGACTAGATTGAGAGATGCCTAAAAAATTGGTAAAGCATGCCGGGTATAGTGGCGCACACTTGTAATCCTAGTACTTGGGAGGCTGAGACAGGAGGATCCGGATTCGCGGCCAGCCTCGGCTACTTAGTGAGGCCTCCGCAACTTAGTGAGACCCTGTTTCAAAATAAAAAATAGGGCTGGGGGTGTAGCTCGGAGGTAGAGTGTCCCTGGGTTCAATCCCTGGTACCGCAAAAAAAAAAAAAAAAATTGGTAAAGCACACTTCACTTCTGGGTGTGTCTGTGAGCGCGTTTCCTGAGAAGATTGGCACGTTGGTCTGAGGCTGAAGGCCTGGAAGCCCCCTGGAGAGTTGCTGGTGCAAATCCACCTCCCAGGGCGGAACGAGCAGGAGTCTAATGTCCACGGCAATGACAACAATGCTCTTTCTTAGTGAGGGTGGGGTGTGAGCACACGTGAGCTTCCCCCTTCTCCTTTTTTGCTTCATCTGGGCCCCAGCCTATTGGATGGTGCTGCCCACATTCAAGAGGGTTCTTCCCCACTGAGTTCACTCACCCACATGCCAATCTTCTCTGCAAACACCTTGATAGACGTGCCATTATCTCTCTGGCTCTGAGGCTTCCAGGTGCTTGGGTTGAACAGCTAATAGTTTTCCTAGCTCTTCAGCCTGCAGATGGTCATTGTCAGACTATTCAGCCTCTGATCAGGTAAGTCAATCTAATAAATCCCCTCTTGCAATCATATGTATTCAAGTGGCTTTGTTCTTCTGGAGAACCCTGACTAACATATCCATTATCACCACTTAAGAAATAACGCTAGAAGCTGGGCCCAGTAGTGCATGCCTGTAGTCCCAGTACCTGGGAAGCTGAGACAGGAGAATCACGGGTTTGAGGTCAGCCTCGGAAACTTAGCAGGACCCTCAGCAACTTGGTTAGATCCTGTTTCAAAATAAAAAGGGTTGGGGGTGTAGCCTGGAGGTAGAATGCCCCTGGGTTCAATCCCCAGGACCAATAATAATAAAAATACTAGAAGTTTTAGACATACATTCTGTATGATTCTGTCTATATAACACTCTTGAAAAGACAAAAATCACAGAAATAGAGAACAGATTAGTGGCTGCTAGGGGTTAAAGAGAGGGTGGTGGGGAGGGAAGTAGGTGAACTTATAAAAGGGCAACAGAGAGGTCCTTGTTGTGAGAAATAGATCTTTTCTATCAAAGGAATGGCTTGACTTGGGCGCCATGTTGTAAAGCTGCCATTTGTGTAACTGTTTTTGTGTACCTGTGCTTGTATTTTTGTAGATAGCATTTCCTAAAAATTGTGAGTACCAACCCCTCCCCCGGCGTCCCCTCAGCCAATGGCGTAAAGATTGTGAGGCTGTGTTCCCACCAATAGAAACACAGCACAGAAGCACCAAGCTAAAGATAAAACGTCCAGTAATTTCCTCCATGTTGTTCTTGTACACCAGACCTTCCTGGTGACAGGAGCCCTTTTTGCAAAAAGTAAAATTCGCCTTACCAAGCTGCTTCCAACTATGTCTTTTTTAATGACGCCATAAAAATTTACTTCTAACATTGTGGTGATGGGAATGTTCTGTATCTTGATGCACCACCATCAATCTCCAAGTTGTGATACGGCACTAAATTATACATAACCAACGGGGGAAACTGGGCTAAAGGGTACATGGGACCTCTGTGTTATTTCTTACACCTGCATGTCAATCTATAGTTCTCTCAAAATACAATGCTTAAGTTTAAAAGATAGATCATCCCATCAGCTGTGGGGAGAATAAATGGGAAAAAACAAACACAAAACAAAACAAACAAACAAAAGAGAAGTGGTGGGAGATCAGTTAGGAGGACATGAAATCATCCAGGCAAGAAGGGACTGTGTTAGAACTAACCTGGTGGGAGTTGAAACAGGGAAATGTAAATAGATACGGAATATGTTCTGAACACAGAATCAAGAGTATTTGCTGGTGATTAGCTGTGAGTAGTGAAAGAAAAAGGCAAAAAATGACTCTTAGGTGAACAACTAGATAGATAATGGTACCACTTACCTAGAGAAACTTGAGATTTGAGACCATTGTCCCATTAGTTTATTCTCTTCTTGAAATTTTTTCAAAATTCGGATGTAAATAATTGTCCCTACACAGGAAGGTTTAACACAGGCTATGATGCTTTGACTAAAACCAGTGAAGAACACGTAACCTAAAGAGCCCCAAAGTAAGGAAGAACTACTGAGTAGACATCCTTGACTCCATAATTTTTCAAGAATTTTAATATTAGAGCAAGACAGGGTCCTTACCCTGAAGTTGTAAACAAATTGTCTACTAAAATGGTTTTTTTCTACTCAGACTGATGTTCTTGTTTAGGTGTTTTCTTCTTGATGTCAGACAAGGATGCTTCACCTAGTTAAGATAATCGAACGGCATACACCAAAAGGAAGATGAACATGGTGTATCAGAGAATTTATTTTTCTCTGAGACACAAAATGAGGACCTGGCACTAAAACATATCCCAGGCTCGGCCTTTTTCTTTAAGACAATGTTTGCTTCTCATCCATTAACATCAATTCTTGTTTTCCTTATGGGCACAAGTCAGTGGGCTGCAGCCCCTGGTCGTCATAGCAACTACAATTTCATGCACCAAAATGGTTTGCTCAGAACACAGACTTAAGAGTAGCACTTTTTTTTAAACACATATTTTAGCACATGAAGGATTCAGTGCCATTTCCAGTCACCTCTTTTGTCTCAGACACGTTTTGTTTCTAAAATGTCATAGTGACTGAAGACCAAGAGCAAAAGAGGATCTCTAGCTTTGTCCCTTAATTAAACTTTTGATTGTACTTGCTCCCTTGGCTGCTCTCTGCCCCTGAACAGTCTGTTTTTGGTATTGTGGCCCGGGGGTATCATAAGACCATGTAATCAGATTCAGCCACTAGGCAATAATAATCCACTGATATATCTGGGAAGAAAGGACATACATATTTATTTATTTTATGCTATTCTTATTCTTCTGGCCCAACATTTCCTGTTGGTCAAGAAAGGGGAAAAAAGAATGATGAGGTTGCTCAACTATTATATTATGGGAAATTGGAAAAAGAGTCATGACAGCAATGGTTCCTTGTTTCAGAAGTTCCCAAGTGAGTCGGGCGTGGTGGTGCACGCTTGTAATACCAGTACTTGGAAGGCTGAGACCCGAGGATCCGGGTTCACGGCCAGCCTCAGCTACTTAGTGAGGCCCTCCACAATTTAGTGAGACCCCATTTCAAAATAAAGAACAAAAAAAAATAGGGCTGGGGGTATAGATTGGAGGTAGAATGCCCCTGGGTTCAATCCCCAGTACCACAAAAAAA
>PVJS01017624.1:0-35923 GCA_004027185.1 Glis glis
ACACACACACACACACACACACACACACACACACACAGTTTTAAGTTGTGTCTACACAGAAAGTACATGCCATTATTCTACTCTATCCATGCCTATGAAAGACATTACTAACCAATAGCAGTTCTCCCTTCCTTCCTTCCTTCCTTCCTTCCTTCCTTCCTTTCTTCCTTCCTTCCTTCCTTCCTTCCTTCCTTCCTTCCTTCCTTCCTTCTCTCCTTCCCTCCTTCCCTCCTTCCCTCCTTCTTTCCTTCCTCCTTTTCTATGTGTGTGTGTGGTACTGGGAATTGAACCCAGGGGTGTTCTACCTTTGAGCTACACCCCTGGCCGTTTTTATTCTTTTTGTTTTGAAACAGGGTCTCCTACGTTGCTGAGAGTCTCACTAAGTTGCTGAGGCTGGTCTTGAATTTGAGATCCTCCTATCTCAGCCTCCCAAGTACTAAGATTACAGGCATGTACCACCATGCCTGGCTTAACAGTTCTCTTTCTAAATGAACATCTATGTGGCTTTAGAACCTTCTCAACACAATTCCAAGGAGCCACCAACAATTATATCCTGAAAGTTTTTAATATTGTTAAGAAATAATAAATTCAACGCTGTGCTCTATGACAAATTCCTGTAATGAAATTTGTTTCAGTTAGCTTTTGCTGCCTAACTTACAACCCCCAAACAATATCAATTAATTTAGTAGGTTGGCTGGGGAGTTCCTTTGATGGATTAGCCTAGGCTTGCTTGTGCAGCTGCACTCAGTCAGAGCTCTGGCTGGACAGAATGGTCCAAGACAGCCACATTCACAAGTCTGGCAGCTACTTTTGCCTCTCATTGAGGTGCCTCAGTTCTCCATGTGGCTTCTCATCTTCTAGGAAACTAGACTGACATTCCTCAGCGAGCATCTCAGGGGAGCATTCCAAGTGGGCAAAGGAAGAAGCAGCAAGGCCTTGTAAGGCTTAAATTCAGAAGTCATATAACTTTGATTTTGCCAGTTCTATTAGTAAAAGCAATTAGGATGCCTAGATCTGAGACCCTACAAAAACATGCCATTTCTAATTGGGAGGGGCAGAAAAGACAGATTGAAAAAGAAGCACACACACTGTGGTGGAAGGAATCTGTGATAACTCAATAATCTCTTACAGTCTGCCCTCTTACCACAGATTATTTATATTCTTCCCAGAGGTAAAAGGTGCTCAGCTCCAAGCTAAAACCTTTAAAAGTCTCACCCCAAACATTTTAGTTATCCATTTCTTTGTAACAAATAATTATCCTAGAACTAAGTTACCTAAGACAACAGTAAACATTTATTATCTCACAAAGTTCTGTTGGTCAAAAATTCAGGAGGTTAGTTGGGTGTTTCCACCTCAGGGTCGCTCGTGAAGTTTCAGTCAAAATGTCACCCCAAGTTATAGTCATCTTGTTACGGTTTGGGATTTACCATGGGTCCTTTTCTTAGCTCCGTATAGAAATAAAAAGCCAGAAAACCTGAATGTGCTGCTAAAGTAGGATTTATTGCAAAGCAACAGCAAAACCACCACACTGGAGAGAAGTGAGATAGACTGCTCAAAAGAGAGATACTGCTTCCCCCCAGATCTTCAGGGTTTATATCTAAGTCCTATTCCCTTATCTGATGACAGCCGGCAGCTAGAGCTGGCTGGGCCATCACAACATGCTATGTCTTCATCAGCAACCCTGTTTGAGCAGCCACAGGGTCTTTCTTAGTCCTGGTCACTGTGACTAGAACAATCTACAGGCGTGAATGGGGCTAGCAAGCTATTCTCAAGATGGTTCACTCACATGGCTGTGGACAAGAGGCTACAGTTTCCCAGTACATGGACCTCCCCAAAAAGCTGCAATGTGGAAGTGACTTTCCCATAGTGAGGGATAGAAGGACCAGCAAGGAAAAAAATCAGAAGTGTCATTTGTGACCTTGCCTTGAAAGACATGGACAGTTGTCTTTGTAATATCTCATGAATTAGCCAGGCCAGCTATATGGAGTTGAGAGGGGACTATAAGTCAGAATGAACCCTTTTGGCGGCTAGTTACTATGAAAATTATGGTGTCCAGCTCAAAGTCCAGAATTTCAGGTCTTAATGTGAATGAGGTGCTTTAAGTGTGGTGTTCATAGGCAACAATTCTGGAAGGTCAACAACTCCAGATACTGCTGAACTGCATACAACATTCAGTTAGGAAAACATTATCTACAAAATGTAATCCCATTCATAATGGAATAATAAGGGACACATGGAAGTCACTGATGAATAACAATGCTGAAATCCAGGTGCACACTTGTCAGGCACCCTGATTTGGAGGCAGGAAATATTCCTTGATTGGGGACAGGTTCCTTTTCCCAGGAAGGGACTCATTGTTCTCCTTGGCTCTTCACTCTACCTTCTGAGCTCTTTATCTAGCTTTCCAAATCCCTTCTTTTCCCAAGGGAAATGGCTGATGCTCGATTTCTCCAAAATCTTGTGCTTCCTGCTTTCCACAAGCTTCTCTTCATTTGCACTATCTACATCTCTTCCAGTCCCAGTTGCCCAAACTCCAGGCTATCGATGCTATTGGCAATTAAAAATATTTTGGGTATCTCACTAATCATACCAGCATTCATTCTATGTCCCCAAAATCTGTATCCAAAACTCTTTTTGAGACAGACCTCTTTGTACTTTAGAAAATATGGACTTCTCTGAGACAATATTATTGAGATCATTAGAAGTCTCTACGTCTAGCTAAAAGGACTAGGCAAATTAAATCTTATGAGTCCTTAACAAAAAGCATTACAACCACACTCTTGATTCTTGATTTGACCTTTTTTATTCTGATAGTCTTTTGCCAGCTGGAGAGACAAAACATGAAGTCGTTTTACTTTCCAACCCAATGAGTCCTTGCTCTTTTATATTTTTTTCCGAATTCTGCTTGTTAATATTGCAGTACTCTAATTAGTTAATCTCTCTTTCCATACTTTATTACATACAGTTAAAGATGCCATTTGGTATTTTTATCCTTCTACCTCAGTATCTCCTTAGCCAGATTTTAACAAGTTCATGAGGTGCATTTTTCTGTCATCCAATTTACTACAGTTCTGCACCTATGTGCCAAGGGTTGCCCTTTCTTTCCTTGCCTTCACTAGCAATTTCATTTCTGGTCCTCTAGCCTTTTCTCTTTTCTCTTTCCAGCCTCTATACACCATCTAGTTCCAAAGCCAATGCCAAATAGTTGAGGTGTTTTGTTATGGAAGCATCACACTTCTGTTACCAATTTATTTTGATTTTCTATTGCTGTATAAAAATCATCTAAGAGTGAGTGGCTTAAAATAACCACTCAACTTATCATGATGAATTTAAGATTTCTCACGATTGTATGTTCGGGGTAGGTGGTTCCTTTGGTGGTTTTTAAAGGGCTCATTCACACAGGTGCATTCTGCTAGTGAACTAGCTAGACTGGAAGATCTAAAATGGCTTCACTTATATGTCTAGGATTTAGTGCTCGATGCCAGCTAAGTCATTTTTTCCCAGTTGGGTAAAATTATGGCCTCATGGGACATTTGGCAATGTATAGACAGTTCTGATTGTCACTACTTCATGAACATTATTGTGTCTAGTAGGGAGAGGCCAGAGAGATTGGTAAACATGCTATAATACACAGACCAGCCTCCCACAACAGTAAGTTATCTGGTCCAACATGTCAATAGTGTTGCACTTAAAAAACCCTGTGGTAAGTGCTTTTATATGCATTGCATTCTTTACTCTTCACAATAACCTGATTAGATGAGTGAGATCCTCATGATTTACAAATGAGAAAGGTGAGGCTAAGAGGAGTTAAGTAACTTAAACAAGATCACACAGCAGTAAAGAGGCAGAGGAGAGGCCTAAACAGATACATGTCTGAGCTTTTATTACACTGGAGGTGTTCATTCCACTTGGATGGCTGCTTTTCATAGAAGATCAGATTTTCTAAATATTAAAACCACACAAGGCAACAATCTAAACTTCCCACCATTTATTTCTTTTTGGCTTTTTCCTGTCTAGCTTATCTACCTTTTCTAGAAAGAGAGCCCAAGGCAAAGGTTAAGTGCTAATGCTTTCTTTAGGAGGTACAATCACATGGTTGCAAAACTGAGCAAAAAAAGAAGTGAGGAAGAGCCTGAGAAGCAATACAAGGTGATGCATTTCAACAGGGCATCTGTGCAGCGGCACGGCTGTTTCCAAATGGGTTGTTCATGGGGGACGATGCTCCCTGGCTAAGGGTATTGGAGGAAGGGATAAGAAACCTATTGCCAGATCCCTCACATCTTCTGAATTCCATTGTTCAATGTTTAAAATCCCCTTATTAAAAAAGTGAGAAGCTGGGCGTGGTGGCACGCGCCTGTAATCCCAGTACTTGGGAGACTGAGACAGGAGGATTGCGGGTTCCTGGCCAGCCTCAGCTACTTAGTGAGGTCCTCCACAACTTAGTGAGACCCTGTTTCAAAATAAAGAATAAAAAATAGGGCTGGGGGTGTAGCTCAGAGGTAGAATGCCCCTGGGTTCAATCCCCAGTACCGCAAAGAGAGAGAGAGAGAGAGAGAAAACTGAAGCGAGGATTGGAGGCTAAGACCACAATGTCTATCTGCCCCTCCTCCTGAGGACACCGATGCCAGTATTTGAAAAGATCCCTCCTGGATCTCCTGAGTCCTCTCGTCTCCAGAATCAATAGCCCCAGCTTTTTCAATTCTCACTCATGTGAGGAGATTCCAAGTCATCTCACCAATCCATTGCTCAACTCCTTGTTATAATCACACTTTAAATGTAGTGCCAAGAAATAAGCATGATGATTCAGATGCATATGAGCAGCAAGGAGAACAGCCCTGGCCCAGGCCTCATCAGAACGCTGCACTCCTAACAATGTAGCTAGGACCACATTAACTAGTTGGCAGGCACAAAATACCATTGCCTCATACTGTCCATTAAAACTCTTAGGATATTTTTTCACAAGCTTCTGCAAAGACTTTTCTTCCCATCCTGTTCTCATTCTCTTGATTGTTTGGACTCAATTGCAATAGTTAACACTTACTTCATTTATGTTAAGATTCTACAATTCTAAGTTCCTACCATGTGCATTTCTTGGCATTCCACGAATATACTGAGAATTTTGGGACAGAGGCAGCAAAGTCAGGTACCTATAGGGGGCAGTCAGTTAGCTAATTTAAACAAATGAAGGCTGCTATATGTCATTCAAACCTGTCAGGTAAAAACTCTGGTGAAGCCAGGCACTGTGGAACACACCTATAATCCCAGAACTTGGGAGACTGAAGCAGGAATATCACAGGTTTGAGGTCAGCCTCCGCAACTTAGCAAGACCCTCAGAAATTTAGTAAGGCCCTATTTCAAAGTAAAAAAAAAAAAAAAAAAAAAAAGGACTGGGATTCTAGATCAGTGGTAGAATGCCCTTGGGCTCAATCCCCAGAACCAAAACAAACAAACAAACAAACAAACAAAACAAAACAAAGCAGAACACCTTTTGGTGAACTGGAGAACTCAAGAGACATCTTTATTTAGCTTCAGCTAACCATTGTCATGTAAGAATTAAGCTCAGAATTGCTAGGTCTGCTGTTTTTTTCAAGAAAAGCTGGAAATGTGTATTTTTACTGGAAATATCCAGTCTTTCAACTGTTGGCCACTAATTCACAAAATTCTAATATACTCTATAGGCCAAACGAAAGACATCTGCAAGCTGGTTTCAGCCCATGGACTTCAAGTTTGCAAACTTTGCCCTATGGGGATAAGAAAGTTGGGCAGTGCTGGTTATTACTGAGACAAAAATGTAAAACAATTTGTGTTATCGTGGGTTTAATACCGTAACATTTATTTTTAATACTCCCTGGTTAATCATAGGCTTGAGCATTTTAAAGCTGGAAAGAATCTCTGGGATTATGTGGTTAATCCTCTTGTTTAACAAAACAGGAATCTATGATTCAGAGAGAAGCGACTTGGATTTTCATTAAATATATTCCCGTGAAATGAATGTGAAAAATTCAAATTCTTGAAAATGGAACGAGTCATATTGATCCACTAGTCTGGGGTTTCCCAATCTAAGCACCATTGACATTTTGGATGGGATAATTCTTTGTTGGGGGTGGCTGTCAGATGCACTGGGGGATTTTAGTAACATCCTTGGCTTCTACCCTCCAGATTCCTGAATCATACTTCTGTGATCACAAGTGACAAATGGAGGCAAAAATGTCTCCAGATATTACTAAATGTCCCTGAAGGACAAAAATCACCATCACTCTTCAAAACCACTGACCATCTCCAATCACTTTGTCTTACAGATGAGGAAACTGAGGCTCAGAAAATTCAAATATTTCCCCTAGATTACATGGGAAGGGAATTACTGGCATGGGTGGTACCAAAACTCAGGTCTCCCAATTCCTAGTATGGTGTTCTCTTAAGAAAGCCTGCAAATCTGGACCACAATTCTGTAAGTAAAAGAGTTGTCTAAAACTGTATGTTTTAAATTAAAAGGCAGCATGGTAAAATGATGAGAAGTATAGCTTCTAAGATTGACAGATACAGATTGATTCTCAAATCTTCTATTTACCAGCTTTGTAGCATTTACCAAATCAATCTCTTTGAGTGTTTGTACTTCACTTGACAAATGGGTGGTAAAATGTATGAAGTGCTTGTCTGTCTCTCTCTGTCTCTACCTCTGAAGATGGCCCATATTTTCCCTTGAATGTATATCTACTTTCCTAAATAAAAATGTCTGTCTATAAATATATACATGTATATATATAGTGCTTGTCACATAATAGTAAATGAAAGTTTCATTGTTACTATTATTATTATTATTATTACTGGACCCAGGCTCAGGAAACTATAGCTCACAAACCAGATCTGACCTGCCTGATTTTGTATAGCCTATGAGCTAAGAATGATTTTCACATTTTAAAATGATATTTAAAAATCAAAAGAACAATACTGTTTTGTGGTACATGGAAATCACATAAAACTCAAAGATCAGCATCCACAAATAAAGTTTATTAGAACATAGACACACACACACACACACACACACACATACACACACACATATAGCCTCAGCCTGCTTTCATGCTACAACAACAGAGTTGAGTAGTTGCAACAGGGATCAGATGGTGGGCAAAGACTAGAATATAAACTGACTAGACAGTCAAAATTTACACAGAGCCCTCTGGTGTACAGGAGGTAACATAGCAAAATAATTCATTATTCCTTTTTAATGCCTGTTGCTGTTCCAGCAACTGAAACCACTGCATTTGAGACTTTTCTCACCATCTGTGTATTTCCAGAAAGCATAGGTTTCCAGGTCATCTGGGGGACACAAAAATCTTTACTTTTTATAGATGTCCTCTCTTAAATAAATTTCATTGTAGAATTGGTACTTAGAAGTGTTCTTTTAAAAATCTGGAATATTTATCAAAAAGAAAGGAAATGGTTTGCTCTGTGTCAAGCCAGCCACATATTTTAAGTGCTGCAAGATTTGGACAGGACAATAAAGAGGGATATCCGGGAAAAGGGAAAAATAGATAAGAATTATCTGCCAAGACTAAAATTTAAGGGATGTTTTCATGTCACCTTTTTATTTTAATACCTTGAGCATCTTAGTTATGATTTAATCTTAACTACAGGCCAAGAGCTTAAATGTCAGGATACCTGTTTACAGCCTTAGCCCTGCCACTAGCTAGATTTATGGTCCCCAGAATTCTTCTTCAACTCAATACAATACATATATTGATTGTCTAATATATACTAGGTGCTGCACTGGGAATCAGAAGTACAAAGATAAATTAAACATGGTCTTTGCCCTAAAAGATTTCACTGCAGATCTGTTTAAGCCATTGACCTTTTTTGAGTGTTGTTTCTTCCATCCATGCAAGAAACTTTCATGGAGCTCCTTTGTCTTGCCATACATACTAGTAGATAACAAAAAAAATGAAATCATTCAATTACAAAGTACACCTAGTCTCTGCCCTTTGAAGTAGCTCACAGGTAATTATAGTACAATATAATAAATGCAAAATAGATGCATGAAGCAAGTAAAACAAATCCATTATTGTTTCCTGTATGAGGAAAGATGGATTCCATAGGAGAAGTAACAATAAGGTAAATCTTAGATGATGAGTTCATGGGTGACATGGGATGTTGGGAGCTCCCATCACTGGGAAGGGATAAAGCCAGACTAAAAAAGACAGTGACCAAAAGAGTCAGCACCTCCCCAGTGGAACTGACAATGTAAAACTAAGCCGATGGAGATGGATGAGATTCAGTGTAATCTAGCCAATGACCAGAGAGAATCTGACCCATTCGTGCCATTCAGGCTTCAGGGTATTTACTGTTCTTATCACAATTAAACTGGAAAGATTCATTCTAAAGGAGATGATGGGGGCCAGACACCAGGTTTCTCAGGGAAAGTGGCTGACCAGTACTACGATGGAGTCGGGCCAGAAGTCAACTGTTCAGTTTTTAGGACAATACTCTCAATCAGTATGACAGAAATATGCAACCAGAAGGGAATCAAAAGACAACAACCACCATGCTCACAGGTGTATAGAACAATATGCATATGTAAAGCATTATTACTAGGATTATTCTTAGTCCTCAGGTACCTGTGGCATGGGAGCTTTGTTTGGCTTGTCAGTCCTGGAGGACCATGAATTTACAAGCCTGGGTATCATGGCAAAAAGCTCAGGCAGCGAAGTGTCAGGCAGAGTCAATCACTAAAATAGAGAAGGATGAGAGGACTTTGTATGTGGAAGCACAACATACATAAAAGCAGAGAGATGCACTACAACCTTCAAACAATACCAACCATCTTTCTTGCCTTCTCAGTTGCCATCTGCACACGTGTCTGCAGTGTTAATGAGAACCCCATCATGACTCTCCATTTAATAGAGAGTAGTAATAATGAGTAATTTGGCAAGAGAAGCAGGACTCACACCCATTATTTAATGCTGTTCTGATTAAACTTAATTGAATTACAAACCTTCACTCCCCTTGCACAAGGCACAGGATAAAGCCAGACTTGCCTTCCTCAGGAAGGATCCCTTGACGTTTAGACCCTTGGAGGCTCTCTAGAAACTTTGAGTGCCTCTGCCTGGGTCAATGACCAAGTCTTCCCCTTTCCCATTACAACATCACTCCAGTCACTCCTCCACTTCCAGGGGTCCTCTGTAAAGCCTGTCCCACTGTGCTGGTTTAGAGCACACCTGGCCACAGCTGGTTATTGCCCTCTTTCCCCCACCCACCACTTCTAATGAGACCCAAGTTTCACAAAGCTTCCTGGCGTGCTGTGCCAGAACCTTCCCTTCTACCCCCCACACACCCAGCCTCCAACCTACTCCTAGGCCACGGTGCACTAGGGGGAAATTCAGTCCATATGTTTCCTTTTCTTTCTACAGAACTCATCCAGCCATTGTTTAAAGAGAGGCGACAGCCAAGAAGAGCCATGTGAGGCCTCTCTTGGCCTTCCAATCCTTCATTAAGGAGCAGGGAAAGAAAGATTTTGCCAAGAGCAAACCTGAAACATTCCTTTGGGTTCAGTTCAATGCCTGCAAGTCACACTTCCACACAAACAGGTCCCAGGACTGAGGATGCAAGGCCCTGTTCAAAGAGTCTCTTGGATGAAGAGATGGCAAAAACTACCACTTCCACTGACCCAGCTCTGTGATGTGTTAAGGGAATCTGTTTATGAGAGATTGTTTTACATCATTACCTTGCAAAGCTACATATGCCTTCTCTGTAGTATAAACTCTCCCTAAATGTAAACACACGCTATCAGAGAATCAACTCTTTTACAGTACAAAAGCATCTGAGATATGACTCAATCATCTCATTTTAAAGTAAGAGAAAACTTAGGCTCAGAAGGGGTGAGGGACATGTCCAAGGTCAAAGATATAGTCAGTGTTTCATGGAGAAATCAGGACTTATGATCCAAATTCACAGCTTTGACCTTTGTGTCTTTCACTCTGACCTTCCCCAGATGTTAAGTGCCTGATATAGACAAAACACATTTTCATGCTTTGGACTTTGTGGCTTATTCTAGACCAATCCTTTTTATAGTTTCCTTTATTCATGTTATCTACTTTTCTTATATTTTAAAATAAACATTCTGGCAGTTGAAGACCCAAGATTCTATTACTAAAATATAACAGGGAAATCTTAAGTGTAATATGTCACACCAGGATCCAAGAAATCACTCACAAGAATTATAGTAAAAATCTAATTTATGATAAGAATATAGTAATTAATTAAGTAAAGCTTTTTTCAAAAGCAAGGTCCTTGTGTGCATTTTTTAAATATATGTTTTTAACCCACATATATTTGGCATCTTCTTGTGCACCAAGGGTTCTTCTGGAGTGCTAAGGATTTTACAAAAGCCAACAAGGTTTGTTAGCTCCTGCCTTCATGATGGTTCTTCCCAGAGATCCCTTTCAGCCTTAAACCTCCAGGGTTTTAAGGAAGACTCAGACATCAAGGGAGGCTACTGACAAGAAAGGATATGATTACAGGGCAGTTAAGAGCCGCAGGGTAGAAGGTGATATTGGCATCCTGGAAAGTAGGAAGAAGATGGAAATAAGGGAAACAGATAGCAGCTAAAGCCAGAATCCTAAAGGCCCTGCAGATTGTCCTGGCCATGGAGCATGATGCCACCAAAGACCTTTGACTTGAAAGTGAAGCAACAGAAATTCACATCCCAACCTTCCACCACTATTTAGAGAAGTTGTTTAACCTTTGACTGTTAACCATTATAAGCCACAATCTCTACATGTACAAAATGAGGATAAGCACACATACTTCCAAGAATAAAATGAGATCACAACAAATTTAAAGGATCTGACACACATTGACCAAAAAGTATAAAACTCCCTTCCCCCTCATATAAAATGATCACAAAGCTCGACTGCTGGTTTCATTACTGGGTAGTAACCTCATATGTTACCTCGCAGTAATTCCTTTCTTGGTAACCTGCTTCTTCTGTGAGAAAGATTTCAAATAGAAAGCATGAATAAAGAAATATAAGAGGTTTATTTAGGGAAGTGGAGGCCAGTATAAAAGAAAGCCATGATAAAAGGGAATTAAGTTCCAGAGAAAAGAGGTCTGGGATGGTCTGTTTCTGAGAGTGGAAAACAGCATGGAACAGAATGTTATGCTCCAGAGAGAGGATCTGGAGCAGTCTGTTTCCAGGAGTGGAAAATGGTGTGGAGTCTTCCATGTGGCGAGCTTTATTCAGTCTGGAAACCTTCCCTCTAATGCATATGCACGTGAGGAGGTCACTATCTTTTTTCCTGCCATAACTTAGGATATCTGTGTTGTTCTTACCAAGTTGGAAACTTTTCCCACTGGTGCCTAAGTGAAACCCTGCAGGGGTTACGCATGGAGTTTTCAAACCCTGGTTCTCTAACACCAGCTTGGTGGGGAGTCAAGTATTTCCATTCATGAGAGCCTGCTTAACTTGCCCTCAGGTCTGCCAGGTTCATCCCAGTTCTTGCCCACCTGTTCATTTCTATCGAACTACCTAACAATTTGACCTTGGCTAGTCTATTTTGACACAAGATGGCCAGCCTCTCTCTCTCTCTCTCTCTCTCTCTCTCTCTCTCTCGGTACTGGGGATTGACCCCAGAGACATTCTACCTCCAAGGCTACACCCCCAAGCCCTATTTTTTATTCTTTATTAGGGTCTTACTAAATTGTGGAGGTTCTCACTAAGTAGCTGAGGCTGGCCACGAACCTGTGATCCTCCTGTCTCAGTCTCCCAAATACTGGGATTACAAGCATGCACCACCATGCCTAGCTGGCCTTTTTCTTTTGATGGGGGAGTTTTAGAAATTAAAAGAATGAAAAAATCAAATCCCATGGACTCAAGCTCCCTTGGACTGTTACAAAAAGGATAGATCCCTTCCTCTCTCAGCCAGAGAGCCTAGTTTCATTATCCTTATACACCTTGCCTTGGGCCAAAGTGAAACTCAGATATCAAGATGTCCATGATGGAGGTGGGGGGACACCAATCTCTTAGTGTGCTGGTCTGTTTGCACAGCTGCAGCCAATTAGGTGAAACCATAATTGTTTTATACTTTTGTTCAATGCGTAATCCTGGAGAAAGGAGATTGGATGGTTGGTTTCCTTTTTTCATCTTTCAGTATTTTTGTTTTGTTTTTATTTCTCATCATAATATTTAGATAGTATTTGTGTAAAACAAAAGACAATCGTGATGAAACGGATAATCAAACAAACAGAGGGCTCTAAGTCACATTTACAAAATCCTTCACCTCAGAAATGCTTCATTTACCCAGACAGCAGGCAGCAGAGGGCATGGGAAAGTCATTTCTATGGACAGGGAAGGGATTCATGCCAATCATCTAGAATCCCTCTTCCAAAATGCTCCATATGTAAGATGTAGCATAACACATTATTCCAACAAGCAGTCAGGGTGCATACACCTTCCCGGCGCTGAGCCATGCTAAAGGCTACAGAGGTACTCAGATGAAAAAGACGTTTGCCTCCTGTCCAAGATGAGTGTGAGATGAGTGAGGCACTTTATCCAGAGCAAAATTTAAGAGGCTATCAAAAAAAACTCAGTTAAGCAAGATAAATATGATTGTAATGCAATATTTTAAAATATCAAAATGAATGCAAAAACCCATGCTACACAAAATTTCAAGATGTTAACTTGCTTTTATTTTTATTAGTTAAATATGCAGTTAGGTTGTGAAAAACCTTAAGAAAGCCACTATTGGAGTAAAAAATAATAATGTTTACCTTAATCATAAAAGCAAGCTTAGCACTGAATCTAGAAAATGCAAGATGGCATAAATAGCAAGAAAAAAATAAATAGAAACAAAAGCCATGCAGAACAAAACAATTATGAAAATAACTATATATGTTTTAAATCTCTTCTTTAAAGAAGGATAGTGGCATTACCCTTAAAGATAAAATCCTTTAATTTGAAATTTGGGAATAAGATTGAGAATCAAAAAAGCATTCATATCCTTTGGCCCAAAAGTCATACTTAACAGAGTCTATCATAAGTACAGACAAAATATGGAAAAGCAACATTTGTAATTAAAAAAAATTGTGAAGAAGTCTCAACAGAATATTACCCAGTCATTAAAATAGTGATTATAAAGACCAAGCAATTTAAAAAATAATTTGACTATGTAAAATGAAAAACTTAGGAAGTATAGATATATGTACAATATAGTAACAACTACATACAAATTGCATATTAAAAGCTGAAAATAAATACACTAAAACTGTTTTAATTTGTTAGTAGAAATCTGAGTCTTTCTCTCTCCTTGCTTCCTTCCCTTCTCCTCCCTCCCTCCCTCCCTGTTTCCTTCCTTCCTTCCTTCCTTCCTTCCTTCCTTCCTTCCTTCCTTCCTCCCTCCCTCCCTCCCTTCCTGTTTTTAGGAATTGTGTTGTATATGATATTATATATTGTATTACTCAGGGCCCAGGAAGGAAACAGGTAGCATACTCAAAGGAATAATTGGAAAAGTATTTGATTACAGGACTATCTCAGAAGTGTGGCAGGGATGAGGAAAGCTCCAAGAGATGATTAAGTACTCAAGGTCTAGCAGCAGCTGGGAGCTGTTACTATTCCTAGGTAAAGGCAGAAGGAGGAGCAGTTTCTTGAATTGGAAGAGAACCATAGTTATAGGTAAAAGCTCTTTGGCAGGAAGAACAAGCACTACAAAATCATAGAATGGGGTGGGAATAAATACTCCAATATTTCCTCCATCCTTACAATCTTGACGTCACCCCAAATTCTCAGTGTACATAAGAAATTAATTTATCAATAACCACTACCACCACGGCCACTACCACCAACACTGCCATAACTGTCCTTGTCACAACTGCCACAGCCATCTCCATCACGTATGCTACCACCACGTCCTGTACATGGGAGGCAGTGTCGCTGTGTAACAGAGACAAGCAGGTTCAGGTTGGGGACAACCTGTCAAGCCCAGGAAGGATTTGTGCCCAGAGCCAGGGGAGATTTCAGGGGAGAGCACAGTGGGGCTCCAGCAAGGGCAGCTCTGAGTAATATCTCTCCACTTTCTTCTTTCCCAGCTGTATTCTATTGGCCAAGCCCACCTGCTCTAGTCTGCCCTGTCCCCAGCACCTACAGTCACAGCAGTACTTCTCCTTGCCTCTGCTACATTAAAACTGCCTGGAAAAAAAATGTGAAAATTCACTACCTCAGGACGGGAAGATGAATGAGTGCAGGGAAATAATTTTAAAATCTCCTCAAAATAAAAACTATGTCAGAGGTGGTCAGCAACATGAAAGAAAAATAAAACCCCAGGCAGGGAAATGCATGAGAGGAAAACATTGTGTGTGTGTGTGTGTGTGTGTGTGTGTGTGTGTGTGTGTGTGTGTGTGTTTGGCTTGGTTTTTTTCAAATAAAAATGTTGTTTGGGGAATATTTTGAGTGAGAATTTCTTTTCTGGCACTGAGTTGGCTGTATTCAAGCTCCCTTCTCAGATCACCAGGGCACTTCAAACCAAGTCCAGGATGTTAAGTGTGGTTACCTGAAGTAAACCTTGCTGCCAGCCGGGGTTGCACATGTGGTTTCAGTTCCTCCCCAACTTTCCTTGACTGTTTCATCCATCTTCTGTGACAGGTAGCCTGGGGACTCTGTCCTAGCTCAGCCAAGTCATTTCACCTCAAGCCTGCCTCGGTTTCTTCATATAGTAAATGAGGCTAAACTGGTTTGTGGAACAGCCTTCAACAAAGTGAAGGGGCAAGTCCTCATTTGGAGGATTGGAGAGTACAGGGTGGACCACTTACAGGTACATGGACAGGAGGTGGGGCATTTAAAGTTTTCTTAAATGGGCCAGTGAGCACCTTACAGATGCTGTTGAATAAGGAGAGGTGGGAATCAAAAGAAATTTACAACCAATGGAAATATAAATAATTCACTCATGGGAAAAAACAAACACACACATGCATATTTTGGTTTCTTCTACTACAGAGAAACACATGAAACAAAAATAAGTACTGATGTGATGTGACATTTGAATTACTCGGTTTTTATCCACCATTTATTTATATAAAATTTTTATAAATATTTAGGGGGAGGAGAAACTGGAGCAGAATTCTGAGTGGTGGGGCCATCCCAGCAACAGATCATGAATACCTTTCAAAGGCTGCCCTAGTGCGGGCTCCTGCCCTGCTCCCACACCTCCCCCCGACCGCCCTACTAGCCCGCGCAATCCCCAACACCTGCGCATTGGAATCCCACGCTAGCCAAGACCCGGGCGGACCCCTGTGCCCCACCCTGGCTGGCTGTGCCATCCCGTGTAACCCGGGCGGCTCCCTGCATACCCCCTCAGCCAGCCTCACTGTCCAGCATGACCTGGGCAGCCCTCTGTGCCCTGCCCCGGACTCCAACACCACCACCCGAGACCCAGGCATCCCTCTGCACCCCACCTTGGACTCACACACCCTTCAGTGCTGCTACCCGAGACCCAGAGCTTGCACCTCTCTCACCTGCGCGGGAACTTCTGTGCTGCGCTTCTGAGCCCAGATACCCTCCAGCACTGCCACCCGAGACCTGCGCGACCCTCCATATTGCCTCAGAGTCAGGACACGCTCCGGTGCCACTACCCAAGATTCAGGAGCCCGCGCACCTCCCTGGTGCCCACGCGCAATCCTCTGTGCTGTGCATTGCACCCCTGCATCCTCAGGCGCCGCCACCTGATACCCGGAGTCTGCATCCCCCTCGGGCCAGCGCGAGATACTCAGCGCCACGCATCAGAGCCTGTGCAACCTCTAGTGATGCCTCCCAAGACCCAGAGCACATGTGCATCCTGTGGGGACCAGGAGACCCTCAACACCCGCGCCTCGGAGACCAGGCATCTTCTGGCACTGTCACCCGCACCTAGGAGCCCACATCTAACACTGCACCTCGAAGTGCACCTCACGTGCCATCTGAGCTCTGAAACCTGCATGCCCCCCCACACACACACCTCACCCCAGTCAACCAGATGGGAGGGAACCACAGCCTGCAGTACACTGACCCAATTGGGTCTAAGGGACCATCAGGAGGTCTTATACATAGAAAGGAAGATGATGCAGAGGCAACAGAAGCACAAAATTGAAAACACCAAAAATACGAGAATGAGGAACAGTGAAGAAACAAGAAACACAATGCATTAACAAGTGAGATTACAGATACAGACCTATAGGAAATGCAAGACGGAGAATTCAGAATTTTGATCTTCAGAATGATGAAAGGCCTCAAAGAAAGCGTAGAGGAGATGAAGGAGGAAGTTGAGGCTCTAAGAAAGAAACACTGAACAAAAAGAAGGAGTCAATAAAAGAATTAAAGACTTCAATAGAAACCAACTCTAGTAGGCCCGACTACATGGAAAACAGGGTATCACTCCTGGAAGACAGTTCATCCAAAACTGAAAATACAGTCAACGATATACAGAAGATATTACAATAAAACACCCTGGCCATCCAAGAAATACAGCACAATACAAGATGTCCTAATCTAAGGATAAAAGGCATTGAAGAAGGTTTAGAAGCACAGACCAAGGGTATAAGAAACCTCTTCAAAGAAATAATTTCAGTCAATTTTCCAAATATAGAAAAGGATTTGGACATTCACATACAGAAGACATATAGAACACCATTAAGACAGGACCAAAAAAGGACCTCCCCACGCCACGTAATAATTAAAATGTCTAACATAGAGGCCAAAGAAAGAATCCTAAAAGCAGCAAGAACAAAATAACAGGTGATATGCAGGGGCAAAACAATAAAAATCACCCCAGACTTCTCAACCCAAGTCAGGAATGCCAGGAGGGATTAGTATGAAGTACTCCGGACCCTGGAAAAAAACAACTTCCAAGCAAGACTGATATATCCAGCAAAGCTATCATTTAAAATTGATGGAGAAATAAAAATGTTCCATGATAAACAAACAATGAATTCATGAGGACTAAGCCAACATGGGAGAAAATCCTAAAGAAATAAATCACAAAGAAGGAAAAGCAAGCAATTTTCAGAACCACAGGAGAGGTGAACTACACCAGGTAAGCAACTAAACAAGGAGATTTGTCAGTACAGCAAACAGAAAATAGAACTCAAAATGACAGGAAACAAAAATCATATCTCAATCATAACTTTGAATGTCAAAGGACTCAACTCCCCAGTTAAAAGGCATAGACTGGCATAACCCAACTATAGGCTGCTTACAAGAAACTCACCTTCTAGCCAAAGATACACGTACGCTCAAGGTAAAAGGATGGAAAAAGATACACCATGCAAACGGAGATTGAAAACAAGCAGGGGTAGCAATGCTTTTATCTGACAAAACAGACTTTAAGCTAAAACACATCAGAAGAGACAAAGCGGGTCACTTCTTATTAATAAAAGGAAGAATCCAACAAGAAGATATAATAATAGTAAACATTTATGCCCCAAATGTGGGCGCACCCACATTCATAAAACAAAGCCTTTGGGACATCAAGTCCCAAATAGACCCAAACACAATAATATTGAGAGACTTCAACATGCCACTAGATCGATCCTCCAGACAAAAGATGAATAAAGATTGTTCAGACCTAAAGAAAACCATAGACCAAATGGATCTAATAGACACATACAGATTATTTCAACCAGCAACACCTGAATACACACTTTTCTCAGCTGCCCAAGGAACATTCTCCAAAATAGACCACATACTGGGTCACAAAGCAAGTACCAGCAAATTCAAAAGATGTGATATAATTCCCTGCATCTTCTCAGATCACACAGAATGAAACTGGAAATTAACAACAGGAAGACCAAAAGTAACCACATAAGTACATGGAGACTGAATAATATACTTCTGAACGAGGAATGGATCAGAAAAGAAATAAGGGGAGAAATAAAAAAAATTCCTGGAATTAAACAAAAATAGAGACACAACGTACCAAAATCTATGGGACACTTTGAAGGCACTGTTAGGAGGAAAATTTATAGCACTGAGTGCTCACATAAGAAAAACAGAAGACATCCAAATAAATAACCTAATGACATACCTCAAGGATCTTGAAAAACAGGAAGAGTCGAATCCCAAAGCTAATAGAAGGGGGGAGATAACTAAAATCAGAGCAGAAATTAATGAAATTGAGAATAAAAAAACATTACAAAGAATCAACAAAATAAGAAGCTGGTTCTTTGAGAAGATTAAAAAGATTGACAAACCACTAGCTAACCTAACCAAAAGGAGAGAATCAATCCAAATGACCAAAATCAGAAATGAAAAAAGGGGACATCACCACAGATAGTGGAGAAATCCAGAGGATCATAAGAAACTATTTTGAAACCCTATATTCCAATAAAATGGAAAACATGGAAGAAATCGAAAGATTTCTAGACAAGCACAACCTACCTAAATTGAACCAAGAGGATATAGAAAACCCGAGTCAACCAATATCAAGCACAGAGATAGAAACAGCAATAAAAAGTCTTCCATCAAAGAAAAGGCCAGGTCCAGATGTTTTCCAGCCGAATTCTACAAAACCTTTACAGAAGAACTGCTTCACAAGCTATTCTGTGAAATTGAAAGAAATGGAATTCTTCCAAATTCCTTTTACGAGGCCAATATCACATTAATAACAAAGCCAAATAAAGATACCTCAAGAAAAGAGAATTACAGACCAATATCATTAATGAACATAGATGTAAAAATTCTAAATAAAATACTAGCCATATGCATTCAAACCCATATTGAGAAAATCATACACCATGACCAAGTTGGTTTCATCCCAGGAAAGCAAGGCTGGTTCAACATACCCAAACAATACACATTATTCACCATATAAATCGAACTAAAAACAAGAATCACATGATCATTTCAATAGATGCAGAAAAAGCATTTGACAAAATTCAGCACCCATTCATGTTAAGAACTCTACAGAAAATCGGAATAGAAGGAACATACCTCAACATCATTAAGTCAATATATAAGAAACCCAAAGCCAACATCATATTGAATGGGGGAAAATTGCTGGAATTCCCCTTAAAATCAGGAACAAGACAAGGATGCCCACTATCACCACTCCTTTTCAATATAGTTCTCGAAACTCTTGCCAGAGCAATAATACAAGAGAAGGATATCAAAGGAATTCAAATAGGAAAAGAATTAAAATTATCTTTATTTGCAGATGATATGATCCTATATCTAGAAGACCCAGAGAACTCAACCAAAAATCTACTAGAGCTGATTAACAAATTCAGCAAAGTAGCAGGATACAAGATCAACCTGAGAAAATCAGTAGCTTTCATATATGCCAACCATGAATCCACTGAGAAAGAAATCCAGAAAACAATTCCATTCACAATAACCTCAAAACCAATCAAATACCTAGGAATAAACTTAACCAAAGAGGTAAAAGACCTCTACAATGAAAACTATAGAACACTGAAGAAAGAAATCAAAGATCTTAGAAGATGGAAAGATCTCCCCTGCTCTTGGATAGGCAGAATAAGTATTATCAAAATGGCCATTCTGCCAAAAATGATCTACAGAATCAATGCAATCCCTATCAAAATACTAACATCATTTTTCACAGATCGAGAAAAATCAGTCATTAATTTTATATGGAGAAACAAAAGACCTAGAATAGCCAAAGCAATTCTCAGCAATAAGAACCATGCAGGAAAGTGAACTAAATAGACACTTCACAGAAGAAGAAATACAAATGGCCCATAAATGTATGAAGAAATGTTCAACTTCATTAGCAATCAGAGAGATGCAAATCAAAACTACCCTGAGATTTCACCTAACCCCAATTAGAATGGCAATCATTAAAAACACAAACAACAACAAATGCTGGCGAGGATGTAAAGAAGTAGGAACTCTACTACACTGTTGGTGGGATTGCAAATTAGTGCAACCGCTGTGGAAAACTGTGTGGAGGACCCTCAGAAGAATGGGAATGAACCTACCATATGACCCAGCAATACCACTTCTAGGCATCTACCCAAAAGGACTGAAACCAAACTACCAAACTAATGCATGTGCATCTATATTTATAGCCGCACAATTCATAATTGCCAAACTTTGGAACCAGCCAAGGTGTCCATTAACAGATGAATGGATCACAAAACTATGGGATATGTACACAATGGAATTTTAGGCGGCCACAAAGAAGAACAAAATTACATCATTTGCAGGGAAATGGTCAGAACTGGAGAACATTATGCTAAGTGAAATTAGTAAGTCACTAAGAGTGAAAAGTCAGATGTCCCACTTAATATGTGGAAGCTAGATAGAATGGAACTTAGAAGGGACTCCCAACAAAGAAGAAGAAAACTTTAGATGAACAAAGAAGGTGACCTAACTGAGGGAGTTAGGAGGGGAGTGGAGGAAAACACACTATAGCACATAATGTATATATACAAACTTATAAGACTCAATCACTATGTGGAGCACGAAAGAGAGGGAATGGGGAGGGAATATGGTGGATTTGAGGGAGGGCTAAATGAGCAATGTGTGCATGTATGATGCTGCTACCCTGATGTGTATCAAAATGTAATTACAATGCACCAATAAATGAATATAAAAAAAGGAACCATAGGAGACATAACAATTCCTGACTTCAAATTGTACTACAGAGCTATAGTAATAAAATCAGCATGGTATTGGCACAAAAACAGACACATAGACCAGTGGAAAAGAATAGAAGATACAGAAACAGGTTCACACACTTATAGTCAATTGATTTTTGACAAAGGTGTTAAACACATACGTCGGAGAAAGGACAGTCTTTTCAACAAATGGTGCTGGGAAAACTGGTTATCTACCTGTAGAAAAATGGAACTAAATCCTTACCTCTCACCCTGCACAAGAGTCAACTCGAGATGGATCAAAGACCTGGAAGTTAGACCAGAGTCTGTGAAATTATTAGAAGCAGGCATAGGTTCAACACTCCAACATATAGGCACAGGTAGAAACTTCCTCAATAAGACCTCCAAAGCACAGGAAATTAAAACGAGAATTAATAAGTGGGATAACATTAAACTACAAAGCTTCTGCTCATCAAAGGAAGCCATCAAGAGCCTAAAGAGAAAGCCTATGGAATGGGAGAAGATCTTTTCAAGCTATCCCTCTGACAGAGGTCTAATATCTAGGATATACAAAGAACTTAAAACACTTTACACTAAGAAAACAGTCCATCAAGAAATGGGCAACTGAAATGAAGAGACACTTCATGAAAGAAGAGATACAAATGGCCAATAGATACATGAAAAAATGTTCATCATCATTAGCAATCAGGGAGATGCAAATCAAAACTACTCTAAGATTTCATCTGACCCCAATTAGAATGGCAATCATTAAGAAGTCAAACAACAACAAATGTTGGCAACGATGTGGGGAAACTGGGACTCTTCTACACTGTTGGTGGGATTGCAAACTAGTTCAACCACTATGGAGACCAGTGTGGAGATTCCTCAGAAAACTGGGAATGGATCCACCATATGATCCAGCTATACCACTACTAGGTGTCGCACCAAAAGGATTGAAACTAGAAAACTACAGTAATATATGCATACCCATGTTATTAGCCACAGAATTCACAGTGGCCAAATTATGGAACCAACCTAGGTGTCCATCAACAGATGAGTGGATTACAAACTTGTGGGAAATAACACAATGGAATTCTACTCAGCAATAAAGAAGAACAAAATAACATCATTTGCAAGAAAATGGAAGGGTCTGGAAAATATGTTAAGCAAGATCAGCAAATCACAAAAAAGAAGAGATATATGTTTTCATTAATATGTACAACCTAGGGAGTAGTGGGGACACACAAGGGACTCCGGCTGATAATGGAGAACCCTCAGTGGGGCAGGGGAAGTGGTACAAGGGAAGGGGAAGGGCAAGAAAGAAGTGAATCAGTGGTATTACTATCATAAACAATGTGTACATGTGTGAATATATCAACATCATTCTCGGTACTTCATATGGGTGGGAGGAGGTGGGGGGACACTAAGAGCTGTGTGCATGTATGTTAACATCAAATAGATATTAATTGTGATGTGAGACTCCAATGCACCAATAAAAGCATGTTAAAAATAAAAAATAAAAAGTATGGCCTTAGATAAAAATAAATAAATAAATATTTAGAACATTTCTACTTTTCTCCCAGGCACTAACTTTGTACTGTATGTATAATAGTGAAGAACACCAAATGTGTCTCTTCCTCCAATAGATCTTACATTCTTGTGGAGGAGATAAACATTAAGCAAATCAACCAACTAACCAATCAATAGATAAATACAGATTTTGATAGATATTATAAAGAAAAAGAATATAATTATCTGAAGAGGACCTCAGGGGCTCTGTAAAGCTCACTTTGTGAATGTGGCATTTGAGTAAGATACAAAGATGGAGCAGGAGCTAGCTATTTGAAGAATGACAGAAAGAACATTCCAGGCAGAGAGGACAACATGTAATAGAGATGCACTTGTCAAAGAAGATGTCAATGTGATTGAAGAGCAGTAAGTAAGGGTACCAGGTGGGGCTGGAGAGGTAGGAAACCATCAGATCACACAGGCTCCTGTAGGTGACATTAAGGTGTGTTGATTTTATTGTAGTTGAAATTGAAATTTACTGAAGAGCTTTAAGCAGAGGAAATAGATGGCTATAAGGATGGAAGCAGTGGGCCCTGTTAGGAAACTACTGGGTATCCTGAAAAGACAGGAGGTAGACATGAATTATAGTGACCACAGCAGAGGTTAAAAAAAAAGTCAAAGGCTCCAAAGTATGTTATGTTTAAGGGTAAAATGCCAAGGACTTGGTGACTCAACAGACATGGAGTGGAAAAGTAGAAGCAAGCAACAAAAGAAGCTGCTAAAATTCCAGTCTGAGCAACTGGATGGGTAGAAGAACCACCTACTATGACCGGGAAGCTGCTTTGAGGAACTCAGTCCAAAACACAGACGTGATGTGCAATGTAACTGCTTCGGTGCCACACTTGAGGAATACACTCAGCACTACAGAAGCAAAGGGAAGGAGTGTAGAAATCTGCCTCGGGTTAGAAGGAAAGGAGTCACAAAAGGGGCACTGTTGTAGCTGGTACCTGAAAGACGAAGAGTAGTCAATTGTTTAGGAAGGGAAGAAAGCTCTTTTAGGAAGGGAAACAGCATTAAAAAGTATATAAATAATAATGCCAATCCAACAGAACTTTTGAGAGGATTAAATGGAATAATTTATGTAGAAGTACCTAAAACCATGCCCTGGGATTCACTAATGCCCCTTACACCATGGTCTCCAACCTGTTCAACAACCAGGAATATATGTGCACACCTCATTCCTCACCTGCCAAAGGAGAATGAACCTTAAATTGGCTTCTATGTCTCTTCCTCATACACCTGAGATAGGTATGTGAAACCATCAATACTTGACCACTTGCAGAGCTAGTGACTGAAGAAGCTTACAAAAAAAGGAATTAATTTGTGAGGATGGCTGTTTTTATACTTTGATTTATTTATAGTATTCCTTTAAGTTTTAAAGTAGAGCTCATCTGGAAAATCCCTACTCTCCCCATTTGTCTCTGTACCACCCTCAGCAGCTTGCATAGAATCTAGCACACAGAGGTGTCAACAAAAGGTCACTCAATAATGTGAATCAGGAGAGCATTTGTGGAGGGCTCCTATTTTCTAGAGACTATCTTAGATCACAGAGATAATTAAAGCAAAGTTTCTATCCTCAAGAAAGTCACAGACATAAATGTCTAAAGGAATAAAAGTATATGCATGCATACTTATATACAGTGTGATAAATGTGTCCAAATATATATATATATATATATATATATATATATATATATACACACATAGTCTCCCCCCCATTTAGAAGTTAACAAAGTACAGCCAAACCAAAATATTTTTCAATGTATAAGCATCTGCAGGCTTGAAATCTCCAAAGCAGAAACTGGAGGGTACAAAAAAACAGAATAAAGTACAGTCAGTCGAATTCCTTGAAGTTACCCATAAATATTCACCAAGCCTTTCCCCAGTCTTATACCTAGTAATAAATCCCCGTTTCTTTTCAAGAACTTTTACATTTGATCAACGATGCAGGGTGATGTTTAAACCAGGCCATTTGGAATATTCGATTTTCATACATAGTTTTAAGATTTTAATTTCCACTCTGCAAGCCGGCTCGGATTTTCCCTGTCCTGAAATAAATCAGGATTTCCAAGACATGAAAGCAGGCTCCAAGCACAGAAGGGCTTTCTGAATGTTCAGCCTGGTTGCACTGCTCAGTCAAGTCATACTTACAAACAACTTAGCTCTCACCTCATCTCAGCCCCAGGGGGATGGCCTGGAAAACTGGCAGCCAATGTGGTGAGAGAAAAATGCCCAGCACTCAAGATCAATCTGTCAAAAAGAGGCAAGAGCCATTCGTCAAAGGAGAGGAGCAAACTCAAAGATGCTGTGAAACATTTGCCCGACCAATCTGAAATTATTTGGCCCCTCTACTTAATCTCCTTCTCCCCTCCATGTCTTGCCAGTGGCCGCAGAGCTGTATAGGGATAGCCAGGTCTTAGCGGTAGAATGGGTTATGTATAGAGGATATTGATAATATATCACTGACACAGAGCATGTTACAGCAGAGAGGGTCTTTGGAGTTTCTTTAGCCAACTCCCTGGTTTAGAGAGGTAGCACTGGGGGAGCAGAAAAAGCCAGACTTGGGGTCAGACTGAAACATGTTTCCAGTCTCCACTCTGTTGTTTTCAAGCTGTGTGATCTTAGGGAGGTCACTTTGACCCATCAGAAAGTGATATACTTCATCTGACAAAAGGGGGAAAAGTCTATTCACAGGGATTCCACGAAAATATAATAAGATAAATAAATTCACCTTGGGAATGCCCTTGAACATATACAAAGGTGAGAAATTATTACTGTAAAGAGCCCAAAAAAATGCTGCCTGAATCCAATCAATAATAGAGTGGGCATTATCTTAAGTGACCTTCACTTAACTGACTCAATGGAATCACCAAGAGCTTCTGTTCATTTTGTAAAAGAGAGTCACACTTCTGGAACAGAGGATCCAATGCTATGGGTTGGTCTCTAGCATGCCAGGGACTTCTCTCCCACCAATTCAGTGCTGATCATTGTATTTATTCCCATATTCTTTAGTTGTATTTCTGAATATAATTGTGAATTTTAATTAAATGTTATATAAGCTAATAAAATGTTTTTTATAAGGATATCTGTTATTTACATGAAAATACAGCTGAAACAACTGTATCAACACAATCATTTAAAGTCAATTTGGTAAAAGACATTTTTGTCAAATTAGTGTGAGCAGATCGTAAAAGACTGGAGGGATAATGTAAAAATCTAGAAGACCTATACATTTAATTTTTTCCCAAGTATCTTTCCTATCTTGATTCATTTTAAAGAAATTAGAAAAGTGTAGAGTTTGTGAATACAACCATTTAAGAGAGTCAAGTGGCATTCAGCCTTGAAAGAAAGAACATGGATGAAGCTTGAGGACATTATGCTAAGTGATATAAGCCAGACACAGAAGGACCCATACTGCATGATTCCACTTACATAAGGTTTCTGAAATTGTCAGACTAAAAGTATCAGAGAGTGGAAAGGTGGTTTCCAGGGGCTTGAAATGGGAAATGGGGAGTTGCTAACCAATGAACATAAGTTCTCAATTATACAAGACGAAAAAATTCTAGAGATCTGCTGAACAACATTGTCCCTATAATTAATAATACTGTATTATACATTTTAAGAGGTGTTAGTAGGGTAAATTTTGTGTTAAGTGTTCTTACTAAAACAAAATTAATTTTAAAATAAAATGAAAGAAGAAAAAGTAAAAAGGAGAGTCAACTGAGTGCTTTAATCATTAGATCTGCGGACAGAGCAAAGGCCTTAGCCCTATGCTGGAAGATTGTTCCATCAACTTTGCATTAATATGATCCCCTTCTAACTAAATTTATTCACTAGCCAACTGCCAGTCCTAATTGACTTGTATGTAATTATTGGTTGATATTTATATACCTCATTATTTGCTGATCTATAGAAGCATGGAAGATAAATAATATTTAATGTTAATTCATTGCCACTGAGAAACCCACCATCTAGTTAGACACAAATAAAATGTGAAACTCTAACAATTCGATTATGACATACAATTTAACTTATAATTATTTTCCAAGTGCAATGATAACAAAGGGAAGACTAGATTTTTCAAAATATTTGGAGGATTTTCCAAAATAGTTTATGGTAGTTACCTCTCAGCTGCTTTATAAATAATGTTTCCTTATTATCAAATCATCTTCAGTGCTTAGTACAGAGTAGGTTCTTAATTGGTATGAAAAGTCAGAAAGAAGTGACACACATACACAGGACTTTGGAGATGGTATTATATAACAGAGGAAAATCCAGGAGGCCGAAAGAGACAGAGCAAAGGCCTTCAGGGGAATGAGTCTCAGATTCTTTTGTTCTTATAAATATTCCTTGAGCACTTTCTTAAACATCTTAATCTCTCTGCCCATGGGAATTTTTTTGTTGGACCAGTTGCAATCAATTATTTATCAGTAGATTTCATGTGCAGATTGACTGTTTCTCCTAAAATACCAGGAGGTACAGTGACACCAGTATTCCTACACAGCAGTAAGGAACAGGCACTTTCTGCATAGCAGCTCTTTCTTGTGGGTAAGACATGACCTCTCCAACATGTCAATCTCACCCATTCATGCTCCTCTGTGTCCATGTGGCAGTTAAGATGTTGACCCCTTGCTCACCACGTGCCTTGCTCTGTGGTGGTGCCGGGTCTCTGCCCTGAGGAACTACAATAATCAAAATGACTGAGATGGCAGATGAACCTCAATTAAGAAGAGGCATTGGGAAAAGAATAGAATCATGCAGCCTTGTTACCTTTCAAAGACTCAAGTCACAAGAACTAAGGCAAAATCATGTTGAGGTGAAAGAGAGGCAGAGTTTAAAGTGACTCAGGGATTATAACCAAGAACACCCAGAGAAAACTGTCTGAAATGGGACAATTAGGAAGAAAGGCAGAAAGGGAAGGAGAGAGGGAGACAGGAAAGAAGGAAGGAGGCAGAACATATTTAAGTGGTTGCTCTGCCAAGCATTTTCACACAAACTGTAGAGGAATATTATGAGGTATATTTTATACAGACAGAGTTTTGGAGTTTGTGGAACTTGCAGGGATGGCAACTGATGGGTAGCAGATCTTTAACAATAAAACTAACAATGGAGAAAACATCTAATCTATATTGTACATGTGTCCCATGTATGCTGCTGTGCTAAACATTTTCCATGTGTGAATAATATGGCATAACATTCCCAGCCAAGAGGTAGCAATGACAATAATAACAATAAATAGTAGCAGTCCAGAGTACAAAGTCACTGTGCCAGATTCTATTTTAAAAGTTTTACATAGAGCTGGGCACAGTAGCACATGCCTGTAATCTCAGTACTTAGGAGGCTGAGACAGGAGGATCGCCGGTTTGAGGCCAGCTGCAGCAACTTAGTGAAACCCTCAACAACTTAGTGAGACCCTGTTTCAAAATGAAAAATAAAATAGGGCTGGGGGTGTAGCTCAGAGGCAGAATGCCCCTGGGTTCAATTCCCAGTACCCCCAAAAAACCCCAAACTTTAGATGTATTAATTGGTTTATTTTAAAATCATCTTTATGAGATAGGTATTTTGTTATTGTCTGCCTTTTATAGATTAAAAAAAGCTAAAATCAGCTGGAATCTTGTGAATTTCCCAATATTATACAACTAGTAAGTAACAATATTGGGCTTTCCATCTAGCTCTGTCCGAATCCGTACTCTAAACCTTAAACCTTTACAGTTTATCCTAATTCTTTGACAAGCACTAAATTTGGTATTAAATGACTCAAAAATAAAATAAAATAAGGTAGGCAGTCTCAAAGAGTTCACAGTCTATTGGGGGAGACACACATTGTACAGATACTAGAAGCTAATGCTCAACTGTCATCTCGGATGTGTGAGAACCAGAGGCTATGGAGGCAAGAGGCAGGGAGAACAGGGACAGGCCAGAGTCATCACAAGGAGGGCAGCCCACAGGACCTCATTCTGAAAAAGTGAATACAAATTTTCCAGGTAGGGAAGAGAAAAAATATGAAAAAAAGATGTAGAAAATAGAAGTTTAAACCCTCCTAGGGAACATCAAGTTGTCCTAGTTGGCTGGGAATATGTAATGGTGGAAGGGGGTAAAGGAAGAGGAAAATGTAGGAGCAGATGAAGCCAGACTGTGAAGGTATTATGTGCCAGGCTCAGCAATGAAAGGATGTAGAAAACTAATACCTTTTCTCTCTTTCTTCCTCCCTCCCTTCCTTCCTTCCTTCCTTCCTTCCTTCCTTCCTTCCTTCCTTCCTTCCTCTCTCTCTCTCTCTCTCTCTCTCTCTCTCTCTCTTTCTTTTTCTTTCTTCTTGTGGTACTAGGGATGGAACCCAGGGACATTCTACCTCTGAGATACACCCCCAGCCCTATTTTATTTTTTATTTTGAAACAGAGTCTCATTAAGTTGCTGAGGCTGGTCTCAAACTTGTGATCCCCCTGTCTCAGCCTCCCAACTAATACTTCTTGTAAGCACTGTCATGCAAAAAGTATGCATTTGGGGGGCTGTAGGTAATGGAGAGACATTGAAAGAGAGTAATGCACTCAGATCTGTATCTGAAAAAATCCCTTAGGCAACAAGGTGATGAATGTTGGATTGTAAAGGGACCAGACGAATTAAGAAGGCACACTTAGGAAACGGTGGCAATAGCCCAGGTGAGCAAAGACAAGGACCTGAACCCAGAAGTTAGAGGACAAGGGATAGAGTAAAGAGAAATTTCAAAATTCTAGGAGTAATAGTTATGGAGATCTGCTTTTGCAAGAGGAACACATTGTCTAGCTCTATATGAATCATTTAAAAGATAATATAGAGGGATAACCTCCACTAATTCAGTTCATTTTGACTATGCTGAATAAATTGTTATACTCGGTTGAAAAGAAAGTTGCTATTTTTATCTCTTTATATTTATATATATGATCTACTTCTTTCCATGAAGGATTCAAGGAGTCTGGAAAATCACTAAATGAAACACAGCGTCCGATGACAAGGGGCGTACTAAAAGAACGCTGGAAGCATAAATCAGCTGTTCCTGTCGAATGAGACAAGTTCAAGTTGAAGATACCAAGAAACATCCTCTACGTCAACTCCAGACTCCAACTTGCTGTCCCTTCCTTTCTCTGCAGAAACAAATGGTGAGAAAATGTCCAGTCTGCTCTACTGCTAAATTGAGCCTCTCTCTGGGAAAAGGAGGAAATATGGAAACCGGCAATGAGTTTCAAACACAGCCGCACACCCTTTCCTGAAGACACTTAAAATTATATAAGAACATGTGAAAATAAATCAAAACTTTAAACAAGATATCTTAACCTAAAATAGGTACACCCAAAAAGGAAGGTGAAGCTCTCAAAAAAATTGTTTTGTTGCATTTGTGTTGAAAGCGTTGTTTAAGCCTTCTTAATCTTATTTAATTCTTTTCTAATAATATGCAAAACAGGCTGGGAAAGAATTAACTCCATCTTACAGATAAAAGAACTGAAATTCAGAGGCTAAAGTGACTTCCTGAAAGTCACACAGGTATAATTATTAGTGACAGAATTAGGTCTAAACATCAATTTCACTAATCCTCATTTCAAGGAAAATTAGAGTATTATAAAACTAGCAAGAACTAAGACTTAGAGTAGTCCCTATGTGTCAGACACTATGCTGTGTGTATTATATGCCTCATCACATTTAATTCTGAAAGCACCCTATGACAGAGGCAGTTTTACCGTCCCCATCTTACAGATGAGGAAGCTGAGGCTGGATATGGTGATTATGCTAAGATTATACAGATCGTTATTGGTAGAGCTGGGATGCAAACCAGGCATTTGGTATCAAATCCAGCTCTAACCAAACAAATATCTATTTATACCCTGCCACTGCTAGCTACTAACTATGTGTCTTGGGGAAAATTATTGCATTTTTGGAGTTTCTGTTACTGTTACATAGTATGTATATTCATCTGTTTGCAATGACCTGGTTCAGAATCTTACTCTTAGTAGGCCATTAATGGACATTAGTTTCCCTTTCAACCACAAGCATTGTCACTAGCAATTTTTAGGATAGAAATAACTGTATCAATTAATCTAACACCATAAAATAATAGCACTCATATTGACAGTTGAAAAATTTTAGGAATTATCTCTTAAGCCCATCACAGAGTCACATCTTACTGCTTTTCTCAAAGTTTTCTTCCTAGGTTTGTAGTATAGAATCAAAATTTCCTTTTGAGGAAGAAACAGAGACCATACATGTTCTTAAAGTTAATTATCTTGCCAACAAAAGCCCATTTGTTATGAAATTCCCAAGTGACCTTAGCACATTAAGTTCAAGTTACTTAGTTATACTATAGTTTAAATAAGTAAAATCAAAGACTGTTCTCAGAAAATTATCCTCCAAATACTGCAGACTTCAGAACTTTGAAATTGAGTCACTTTCATATGAAACTATGCCATATTTGAAAGACAGAGCTCTAGAACAGTGGTTTCCAACCCCTTCAGGTAAAAATGCTCCTTTTTAAACATAGAAGAATTTACAAATCTATTTCTATCATGACAAGAAAAATTATGTTATTATTTTATGTTGATTTTTAAAATTATAGTTACTAAAAAGAACTGTACTGTATTCACTAATGTATAAATTTATATTTTGATAATCCTGAGAGTATCTACATATACTGATGTAAAAATGATAATACTTTGAGATGTTGAATATTTTATCATGCTTATATGAGCTTATGAATTCCTTCAAAAAATCCATAGCATCCCACAAAAATCTACTAGTTGAAAACAAATGTTCTAAAATATTAGAACTAGAAGAGATATTTAAGGTCACAAAGAATGCATCAGTACCTCATGAACATGTCCCTGTTTTAACATATTAAATTCTAGGCATGTAATTCCCGTTTTAACACACTCAAAGACCTGGGAGTTGGAGGAGCTAGACTAGGTATGGCCAAAGAGATAGGGTGTGCTAAATACCTCTATAGTAGGTCTATCCTGTTGTAGAGATATTAGATAACCCTTTATAAAGAGCTTAGATCTGTGTAAATTTTTCATTTACTCTGTATCAGTCAGGGTCTCATTAGGAAAATCAAAACTATGACAGTTACCTCAAACAAGGTGAGACACGATTGAATAGGGCACCTAATTCCAAAATAAAAGAAGGATCAAAGCTCACCGACTGTCATTTCCAATGGAATTAATAGGTCACCTAGTTCCAAAGTGAAGGAAGCCAAAGAGGGATGGTAAGTAATAGCAGAGAGTAGTATCTTCGAAAAGCTGCTACCACCCATAGGGCAGGAGACACAAGATAAAGGAGGTGGTATTAGTAGGGCCTAGGAGCTCTCATTGCCAACTGCAGCTCCTCAGTGTGGAACAGCATCTACAGTTTCTGGGGCTGTAGCTACAGCTTCCTGACTTACTGATACTACTGAAGCCTGGAAGAGTGGGCCGTGACTAGCAATAGCCTGCCTACCAGATCTACTGCTGCTGGATCTACTGACAGCTGCTGGAGTACATAGCCACCCATTTCTGCTAAAGTCTATGGCAAAAGCAGAAAGAGAAGAGCAAGACAAGATCTCCTCTACCTCCTCTACCTCTCTCCCTTCCCCAGTTCTACCTCTGCTTTGCAATCTCTTTATGTTAGCTGACACCAGTTAAATAAAAAGGGAAGCCATCCATCAAGGGAAGTTGAGAATGGTGGTTTGTGGAAGTCTAATGCCCTGTGATACAAACCAGATCATGGAAAACTTGGAAGAGAGCTGAAAGCAAAAGGCAGATGATTAGCTTAGTTCAACCCTTCAGTTACTGTCATGGTTTGAGTTTGAAATGTCTCCCAAAACCTCCTGTGATAGGCAATGCAGCTAGATTCAAAGGTGGGGCATGGCTAAAGGAGGTGGGTCACTGGGGGCATGGCCCTGAGGACTATATCTGTCCCTGTCCCCTTCTCTCTCTGCTTCCAGTTGCCCTGAGTAGTGTCCTCCACCACACCCCACTGCCATGATGTTTCTGTCTTGGAGCTGGCCAACTATGGACTGAACCTCTGAAACTATAAGCAAAATAAACCTTTCCTCCTCTAAGTTGTTTTTGTCAGGTACTTGATCACAATGAAGAAAAATCTAACTAAAACCTGGTACCCAGATTCATACATAACATGCACATCCTCCCAATATAAGTACCTTCTTTTAAAAAACTGGGAGACATAAAACCCATCATGCCCTGTTCATGAGTCACAATTCCACCTGGATTTTCTGTAGCCCAAAAACTAAATAAAAAGGCAAATACTACTAACACTCAAGAGTATATAAAATATTAGGGGTAAAGGAGAGAGAAAAAAAGAAGCCTGGTGTGGAGGCACACACCTGTAATACCAGTACTTGGGAGGCTGAAACAGGAGGCTTGCAGGTTCAAAGCCAGCCTCAGCAACTTAGCGAGGCTCTGTTTCAATAAATGAATAAGTAAATAAATAAATAAAGGGCTGAGGGTGCAGCTCAGAGGTAGGAAGCCCCTGGATTCAATTCCCAGTACCACAAAAAGAAAAAAAAAAAGAAGCCCGGCATGGAGGTACATACCTGTAATCCTGGTACTTGGGAGGCTGAGGCTGAGACAGGAGGATTACAGGATCACAGCCAGGCTCAGCAACTTAGCGAGGCCCTCTACAACTTAATAAGACCCTGTTATAAAATAAAACATAAAATAGGGTAGGGTGTGTAGCTCAGAGGCAGAATGCCCCTGGGGTTCAATCCCCAGTACCACGGGGGGGGGGTAAGAAGAAATAATGTGTCAATATATATTAACATATATACATAAAATGCAAAAAAGAACATGGGAATAGTTGCTTTAGTCTGTTTCTGTAGTGGGTCATTTATTCCATAGTTAATATTTATCTACATTCACTTTCCCTGGACTCACACTCTGGTGGAAAGGTTCAAAGCTCATCTACTGGCATTTCTTCTTCTTCTTCTTCTTCTTCTTCTTCTTCTTCTTCTTCTTCTTCTTCTTCTTCTTCTTTTCTTCTTCTTCTTCTTCTTCTTCTTCTTCTTCTTCTTCTTCTTCTTCTTCTCCTTATTATTATTGTTGTTATTGTTATTGTTATTGTTGTTGTTGTTGTACTGGGGATTGAACCCAGGGTCCTTCTACCTATGAGCCACATCCTCAGCCCCATTTTACTTTTTATTTTGAAACAGGGTCTCACTAAATTGCTGAGGGCCTTGCTAAGTTGCTGAGGCTGGCCTGGAAACTATGATCCTCCTGTCTCAGCCTCCTGTCTCAGTTTTTATTCATTTACTGGTTACTTTAGGCTTTATAGTTTGTATGTTTAACTCAAAGCAATCTACCTTCAAATAATATTTACAACTTCACATATAATGCAAGGTTAGAGCAGTATATTTTCATTTCTTATTTTCTCTTATTTTGTGACACTCATCATACATTTCACCTCTGCTTATGCTATTAACTCCACAATTCACTGTTGTTATTTGTTATTTAAGGAATTTCTCTTAATGATCCTTTTATAAATGAGTTAAAAAAAGTATTTTGTACTTACTCCTAAATTTTCCAACAATGTTCTTTCTTTTTGTAGACCTCAGTTTCCATCTGGGGTTATTTGTTTTCAACACTCAACTTCATTAAAAGTTTCTTTTAGAACAGAGCTGAGGGTGACATTTTCTGTCCCCTTTTGCTTGTTTGAAAATGTCTTTATTTTGCATTCCATTTGCGCATGTTTTCCACTTTTTCCATTGGAACCTTTATGATTTTAATCATAGTTATTTTAAATTTTTTTCCTGATAATTCAAGAGTCTCTGATAATTCCAAAATATCTAATTCTGATGCTTGCTTTCTCTCATGTGATTTTTGTCTTTTGCATGTCTTAATTTGTTGTTGCTCATCTGACAGGATGCATGAAGCAAAAGGAAATAGAGTACATAAACATTTCTTGTGAGGTTTAATGCTTGTCTGGGCAGGAGTCAGGCTGTGTTTGCCATTTGCTAAGCTGTAGGTGTTGAAGACCAGCATTTTCTTGAGGGGTCCTGGCTTTTGTCTCCCCTGTTTTCTTTGGATTTCTCTAGAACCTCTAAATTAAATAGGATCTGAGGCATTTAGCTCTTCCAGCAGTAATAGTAGCCCAACTGATGCATTGTTTAAGTGATATAGGCTTTAGCAACAGGTTTCTGTTCCTGGGCTTCTTTTCCCACTAAACTTTTTTTCTTGGTATCCTCCCTCTAATAGTCAAGATCATGGTTTGCCCTGTGATGTCAATTATAAGAAGAGTTGTTGATTTCCAGTTTGTTCAGTTTTTTCTTGTTATGAGAATGGGAGTAAGACCTCCAAGGTTTTTACATGTCAAAACAAAAATCAAAAGTGTCATTGTCTTCCATTACAGACCAATATCATTAATGAACATAGATGCAAAAATTCTAAATAAAATACTAGCCATGCACATTCAAAACCATATTGAGAAAATCGTACACTGTGACCAAGTTGGTTTCATCCCAGGAAAGCAAGGCTGGTTCAACATACCCAAACAATACACATTATTCACCATATAAATCGAGCGAAAAACAAGAATCACATGATCATTTCAATAGATGCAGAAAAAGCATTTGACAAAATTCAGCACCCATTCATGTTAAGAACTCTACAGAAAATCGGAATAGAAGGAACATACTTCAACATCATTAAGTCAATATATAAGAAACCCAAAGCCAACATCATATTGAATGGGGGAAAATTGCTGAATTCCCCTTAAAAACAGGAACAAGACAAGGATGCCCACTCTCACCACTCCTTTTCAATATAGTCCTTGAAACTCTTGCCAGAGCAATAAGACAAGAGGATATCAAAGGAATTGAAATAGGAAAAGAAGAACTAAAATTATCTTTATTCGCAGATGATATGATCCTATATCAAGAAGACCCAGAGAACTCAACCAAAAATCTACTAGAGCTGATTTACAAATTCAGCAAAGTAGCAGGATACAAGATCAACCTAAGAAAATCAGTAGCTTTCATATATGCCAACCATGAATCCACTGAGAAAGAAATCCAGAAAACAATTCCATTCACAATAACCTCAAAACCAATCAAACACCTAGGAATAAACTTAACCAAAGAGATAAAAGACCTCTACAATGAAAACTATAGAACACTGAAGAAAGAAATCGAAGAAGATCTTAGAAGATGGAAAGATCTCCCCTGCTCTTGGATAGGCAGAATAAGTATTATCAAAATGGCCATTGTGCCAAAAATGATCTACAGAGTCAATGTAATCCCTATCAAATACCAACATCATTTTTCACAGATCTAGAAAAATCAGTCATTAATTTTATATGGAGAAAAAAATGACCTAGAATAGCCAAAGCAATTCTCAGCAATAAGAACCATGCAGGAGGCATAACAATTCCTGATTTCAAATTGTACTACAGAGCTATAGTAATAAAATCAGCATGGTATTGGCACAAAAACAGACACATAGACCAATGGAACAGAATAGAAGATACAGAAACAAGTTCACAAACTTATAGCCAATTGATTTTCAACATAGGTGCTAAACACATACGTCGGAGAAAGGACAGTCTTTTCAACAAATGGTGCTGGGAAAACTGGTTATCTACCTATAGAAAAACGGAACTAAATCCTTACCTCTCACCCTGCACAAGAGTCAACTCGAGATGGATCAAAGACCTGGAAGTTAGACCAGAGTCTGTGAAATTATTAGAAGCAGGCATAGAAGCCGGGCGTGGTGGCGCACGCTTGTAATCCCAGTACTTTGGGAGGCGGAGACCGGAGGATCCGGGT
>PVJS01017625.1:0-35924 GCA_004027185.1 Glis glis
AGGTCTGGTACAGTTTTATCTTTCTACTTTTCTTAGCCTTCTGTAGATGGAACTCTCATCAGTGGGATGGCAAAAGAGCCTGGCGAGCTTCAAACCGAGTTCATTTTTGAATCTGTGGTATGTTTGCTCAGAGCCAAAGGCCAAGGGGATTTATATGGTTGTTGGAAGTATTTTCCCTGAGGAGTTAAAAAATATTCTGCAATAGCCCGTTTTTTAATAAACTCTGAGATTGATTTGCTTCCAACTTGCTCCCTGCTTATCTTACTGGTTCACTGTTAATAGTCCCCAGGGAGCCAAGAAAGATTGGAGAAGACCGGCAATGTAGGAGGCAGAGGGGAAGTTTCAGAAGGAGACAGCGGTGACCCAGACCCTGAGCCACTAAAAGCATTTTTGAGAAGTTAGACTTTCCGACCCTGCTGTTCCCACTCCCCTTCCCCTGCCCACCCCTCCTGTCTACCTAGCCAGGGCATCCTGGGAGAACAAGACAGAAAACTCATTTTCCTACAAGAAAAAAATAAAACTGGCTTCCTCATCTCACCAGTGATGAGCTCTGTCAGTGGGAAATTTCAAGAGCGATTGTGGCTTTCTGGATGACCGCGGGTGGCTCAGAGGCGTCTTTGTGTACGTGAAGGATGAGGCTCTTGGAAAGAGATTAAAAAAGAACCTTTGAATGCTGCAGCTGGAAGGAGACCTTGACTTCATCCCAAGACAACCTCCTTCCTCTTCTGATGGAAAGCAGAGTGGGGACTTACCCGGGGCCATGGGCCAAGACACCCTGACTCCATGCCCTGCACGTGTACGCCGATACTTTTCCTTAGAAGTCTTGTCTGTTCCATGGTTTCAGAGTCCCTCCACATTCCAGAACTCAGGTGTACTAACCCAGCCTTGGCTTCTCCACGCACAGGAGACTCTCAGGTCCACGTCTTGACCCACATTCTCCAAGGGGATGTGGATAAGGGTGTCCAGTTCAACCTGATCCACACCAAAATCTTGACTTTTGTTTCCTTCCCCACAAAAATTTCTCTTCTCCCACTCCTTCCCCATTAGTAACTGGTGCTTCCTTTTGTGCTGTTGTTCCGGCCTAAGACTGGGAGGCACCTGGCTTCCCTCTCAGTCTCTTCCAACGGTACGTCCTGCGCCCGCTCCATGCATATTCCAATCTTGACTCCCATCAACCTGGTCCCAGCCACCCTGCTCTCCTTGGATGCCCAGAGAACCGAGCGTTCTCTTTCTCCACTCCTGACCCTGCTCCCCCTGGGGCCCGAGCGATCATTCCATAGCACAGAGCGTGTCACATGGGCACCTTCCCACCCTCTCCCCTCAAGGACGGGCAGCCTGCGCTGACTCTTGCTGCTATGCCTCAGATATAGAATGGCCCCTGGAAGGGCTCATGTACTGGCGATGCCAAAATGTTCAGAGGTGAAAGAATTGAATTGTGAGGGTTCTAATCTCATCAGAGGGTAAATCCACGGATGGATTAATAATTTGAATGGGTTTATGGGTGGTAATTTAGGCAGGTAGGGCGTGGCTGGAGGAGGCGGGCATTGGGGGTGTGGCATTGGGACTGTATATGGCCCTCTTTCTCTCTTCTTGCTCTCTCTGCTTCTAGCCTCCATGATGTGAGAGCAGCATCCTTCCACGCATCCTGCCACTGACATTTAAGATTTGGAGCCAGTCCTATGGGAGGAAACAGTGAGCCTCAATAAATCTTTCTTCTCTAAGTTGTTCTTGCCAGGTATTTTGGTCACGGTGCCAGGAAAGCTGACTGAAACACCTGCAGACCCCCAGTTTGGCTGCAGCTGCCTCCCCTGGGCTGTTTTTCCTCCTGCCTCAGCGACACCTCTCTGTCCTTCACACATAACAAGTTTTGTTTTCAAGTTCAAGCATTTGGTTGGTTTTCTTGTGCTCCCGGAACTTCTATCTGGATCTTGTTAGGGCTGGTTCCTCCTCCTCATTCATGTCAGTGTCATCTCCCAAGAGGGGTTCTCCCTGACCACCTGATTGTGCCCACATGACCCCTGCTTGTCTTCCTGTGGACGTCTTTGTGGATTGTCACCATTGGCAAGACATGGAAGCAACCTGAACGCCTGTCAGGGCATTCAGGATGAAGAAATGGATAAAGAATGGATAAAGAAAATGCGGCACATATACACAGCGGAATGCTATCCAGGCATTAAAACAACAACAACAACAAAAGAGTGATACCCTGTCATTTGAAACTACTCACCTGAGGCCGGAGGACATTATGTCAAGTGAAATAAGCCAGGCACAGGAGGACAATGCCTCTTGATCTCACTCACATGTGGCATCCAAGCTGGGGAGGGAGTGGAGAGGAGGGAGACGAGAGGTTGGTCAAGGAGCACAAAGTGACAGTGAGAGACGCAGAATCAATGCTGTTTTTCTTTGGCATAGTATGGTGACTATAACGAACAATAATGTATTGTATACTTCAGATAGCTACAGGAGATGTTTTTAAATGTGTTTATAAAAAAGAAATGAAAAAAATGTTTAAGATGATGGCTATGAAAACAAAAAGAGAAAAAATAAACAAAAATGGCAAATCTGATAATTACCTTGATGTGATCATTACACAGTGTATACACATAGTGAGACATCACTTTGTACCCCATAAATATGTACAATTATTAAGTGTCCATAAAAAAGCATAACAAAAAGATCATTGCAGAAACCATCTTACCTTGGGGCTGGGGGTGCAGCTCAGTGGCAAAGCACCTGCCTAGCACAGGTGAGGCTCTGGGTTCCATCCCCAGCCCTGAACAAAGAATTTAAATAAACAAAATTTAAGAAAAACAACCAACTTACCTCTATCAACTTACAAGAAGACAAGGGCATTGAGTGCTTCATTCTGTCACCAGCCTGGCTCAGGGCCAGGCTCAATATGTATGTGCGGAATCAACACAGAAAACAGCAAGGCACACGATGGTTAAATTGTGGTACGTGTATTATATTGCAATTTGAAAAGAACTAAAACCAACTTGACTCCTTTCTAAGAATCTGCCTGGGGAAGGCTCTAGAAGACTGTGGTCAGAAGGAGGAAAATCAGAAGGTCCTGATCCCTCTGCATGTCCTCAAGGAACTTGGGTGTCTGTTGGTGCCGAGGTGGTAAAATACTCTGTAGCTGCATCGTGTCCTACACAACAGGGCTTTTTCCAACAGAGAATAACAAGCAAACAAACAGGAAGGCATTCAGTATTAATATTTGTGCACATAGTCCGTGTAGTCACTCGGACTTATATTTCGGATCTCTTTGACATCACTGAAGGATGTGTAAGGTGGGCTTGCACAGAGTTAATGAAAACCAAGGGTGTAGCAATAAGCTTCGCAGGCAGGAGCGGCGCCCCGGCTGCTCGACACATCACAGCCTCTTCTTCCGCATCTTCGTGGAGCTAGAGAATGAGAACAAAAATGCCCTGCTGACCGAAGATGTGCTAATAAGGGGTAAACATGTTCAGCCTGCAGCTGAGACCCATAGCTGGCAGGGACCGTCCCCTCCTCCTGCCATCTGCTCGGCACATCTCCCCTGCCTTGCTCTGCACCCAAGTTTCTATAGGTGCCTTCGAACTGGGGGGAAGTCGAAAGCTCTTAGGTTATTCTTAATTTGTTTTTACAGACTTAAAAATATTTTTGAGAGTTGTCTACATTGCAGTTTTAGAGCGAATTCTACATGGTCCCGGTGGGTATAAGATTAAAACCGGCAGTTGGTCTGGGTACCACGCAGCAAAGCGGAGACCTTCCCAAGGAAATTTTTCATGTTCACAGCGGTATTCCCATTTAGAAACACGCAACGCAGACTTAAAACAGCAAACGGAAAATAAGTCAAGTTACAGGTGATAGAGAAACCTGGATAATTCACGAGTTTCATAAGAACCACAATTATGAATTCTTTCCCTCCAGCCACATCCCTGCGCCTTTAGAGACAGAGAACTCGGCAGAGGTGGAGCTTACCAGCAGCCCAAGACTCTTTCCAAATGAAGTTAAAATTGGGACATCTATCTAGATGTCTGGTAGAAATATCTTAGGAATAAAACATTACTTTAGTCATGTTTGAGCTTGGAAGAAGGCTGTGCCCAGCCCTGGCTGTGCCTGAAAACTGGTGGTATTTACAGAAACTGTTGAAAACCTCTGAAATGAAGGGTGGACTTGGAGCAAGCGGGGGTCACAGCTCAGTGTGTGCTTAACGTACCCGAATGCTTATCGTCCCTTTAAATCGGATGCCAAAATCACTGAGTTCTTGTCATGGCGTTATCTTTTTCCTTTTTCTTTTTAAAATTTAGTTCAAAGGTAGGTATTGGTAACCTGCGCATGTTCTTTTTCTCCACTGCTTGTGGGAGGCACGCTGGGTATTTCTTTGTTTTTGTTTTTCACCAGCTCTTGAAATACTACTTGAAACGTCAAGACCTTTGTATGCAAATGCAGACAGGACTGGGATTGTTTTTCTTCGGCAGGATGGGGAGCTGGAGAGCTCCTGTCCCTCTGCATGGGAGGCGGGCTCCCCTAATGAAGGGGCGCTTTACGTAGGAAAGGGAGGTTGGTGCAGAAGGCAGGAGATGGGTTAAGATCAAAGGGCAGATGCACTCATTTATAGCATATTTTCATGGGCTGAAACCGCCTCACACGATCTGTGACATTTGGCCACAATAGAGAGAATTTGGAGAGCGAGTGAGGTCAGGTGGGCGTCTTGGGAGAAAAACACAGAGAAATACTATAAAATATGTGCAGTTAAGCGGAAAAATCAGCATCTGCCAGCTTTTTGTTTTCTTTTTTTTGTGTTTTGGATTCATGGGAAATCGTGTGTGCACATGTGTGTGTGCGTGCATGTGTGTGCGTGTGTGTGTGTGTGTGTGTGTGTGTGTGTGTGTGACTTCAGCTTTGGAAATGAGAGAGGAGGCAGAAAATAAAGCAGGAGCCCTTGGAAGGGGAGTTGAGGGAATCGTCCATTTAAACCAAGCGCCTTCAAACGTGCACAGGCAAGCAGCACGAGCTGTCATCTCAAGGTGACGTTTTCTAGGTTTTTGTTTCTTTCCTTTGAGTTTACGTAGTAAAAGAGAGGGCCAGCCCGGCTGGGCAGATGCCACCAGACATAGCGATGTCACCCTCTCACACCACCTGGCTTCCTGTGGGGAGGCCCTGGGACACACCCTTAGGAGCCATCAGTGTGCACAGAGCCTGCTGGCTGGGTCCTCAGAAACCCCTGGGCTCTGCAATTGTGAAGATGCAGAGTGTGCACGTATAGAACCGCAGATGTGTGAGATTTCTCCCTTGTCTTTTGACCTTTTCTTTCTTTCTCTCTCTCTCTCCTTCCTTCCTTCCTTCCTTCCTTCCTTCCTTCCTTCCTTCTTTTCTTTCTTCTTTTTTTTTTTTTGCAGTACTGAGGAATAAACCCTATTTTTTTCTTTTTTGTGTGTGGTGCTGGGATAGAACCCAGGGGCATTCTTCCTCCGAACTACACCCCCAGCCCTATTTTAATTTTTAATTTGAAACAGTGTCTTGCTAAGTTGCTAATGGCCTCTCTAAATTTCTGAGGCTGGCTGCAAACCTGTGATCCTCCTGTCTCAGCCTCCCGAGGACTGGGATTACAAGCATGCACTACCACGCCAAACCCTATTCTGAGACAGGGTTTTCCTGTCGGGGCCCAGCATCTTGCAGAGGTCTTCACTTCCATGCATACCCTCCCATCTGGAGGAGGGCACCCCACCTTCATAGTCTGATCCCCTGAAGCTGGCAGGTCCTGGGTGGGGCTGTGTCAGATAGACTGGTGCCTTCCACGGCTGCAGCACACTCCTGGGATTCCTTTGCTGTGAAGTCAGTTCCCTGTGACACTGGGATCCCATGACTTCTGAGCCGTTGGATAGTATAGCCAGCCCAAGCCCTGTCTATAGGAAAGGCAAACCCACCCATTCTGGGAGCACATGACCATTCCCAGGAGAACAAGCACATCTCTGGCTTTGCCCCAGGGAAGGCACCCAATACAGTTAACATCCCACCAAGTCACCAGTAGATCTTTTCCTGAATGATAATTTTTCAGGGCACAGGCTCTGTTGCTGTCGGCTGAACATGCATGCTCAGCCTTCTTAAGGCTCCCCAAGATGGGCGCTGCAGTAGCTTACCTCCGCACGGTCTTCCAGAAGGGGGCGATGCTGACCCCAGTGGCTTGCCAGCTGCTTCTGCAAGCTCAGAATGTTCTGAGGAACCCAAGGGTTCGATGTTCAGGGCCCCTACCTGGAAAAACACATCCTAGGTGTTAGGGTCTCATTTTTTCCAACAAGTACCCTAACCTTGGCAGAGCAGCCCTGTCTTTGTTGGGCACTTAACCTTCTCTGCAGTTGGTGCTGGCTCTCAGTCGAAGGGCAGCATTGTTGGTTGTCACAAATGGGGACAGGTGGAATCCAAAAGACACCGCTGAATGCCCTACAATGCACAGTACAGCATCCTACAACCAAGAATTGCCAGCCCCCAATGTTGATAGTGCTGAGGTTGGAAAGCCTGTGCTACTGAGACCTCTAAGTCATCCCTGGTGCTTAGCTTTCTCTGCCCTCCCGCCGTAGGAGTGGATGGCCTTTGTGTTCATACCTGGCTTTCCATCGACTGCTAATGTGTTCACAAGAGCTAGCTGGGCCTGATGTCATGGTATAGTTACTATTTCCTTGCTGACACAAATATGGCACTTTGTACCAAATCATGCTTTCCTTTTAGTACACTGCCTGATGTGCTTCCCTTGAGCACTGAGCAGTTGGCCCCCCGCCCTGTCTGTGCACGGCCCCCATTCCACTTGGGCGCAATCCAGCGCAAAGCCTCACTCTATTACCACTATCCTTGGACCACTTCTCTACCTGCCATCCTATTTGAGGGTTCTTGGATGCAGACACTGAAGTGGGTTTTGTTGAGCAGTTATTCATTACAGAAGGGGAGGACCAAGAATGGGCATAGGGAAGCCGGGCATGGGGGCTCACACTTGTAATCCCAGTACTTTGGGAGGCGGAGACCGGAGGATCCCGGTTCGCGGCCAGCCTCAGCTCTCTCTCTCTCTCTCTCTCTCCCTCTCTCTCTCTCTCTCTCTCTCTCTACTTAGTGAGGCCTCCGCAACTTCGTGAGACCCCGTTTCAAAATAAAGGATAAAAAATAGGGCCGGGGGCGTAGTACGGAGGTAGAACGCCCCTGGGTCCAATCCCCAGTATTGCAAAAAAAAAAAAAAAAAGAATGGGCATAGGGAGAAGTCAACCTGGGGAAAAAACCCTAAAAGCACTTGGCCAACCCACCCAGAATTATGGAAGGGGGATGACCTGCCTTGGGCTGAAAGGGCCAGGCTGGGGTGAGACGGGCTTGTAGCTCACCTTTATCAGGAAGGGCCTCTCCCCGGGTGAGGTGGCTCTCTGCATGTAAGACAATCTGGAGGAGCTGGCCATGCTGGCAAGAAACCTAAAAGGGATTGGAATGTCACTCCACATCCCCCACCGCTGGTCAGGAGGACTGGATGGGGAGATATTTGGGGGGAGGGATGTTCAAATGTGCATGGCTGCCTGGGACCTTTGCCCACCAGCCCACCATGTTAGATCTAGGATCCCAAAGTGTGTGTGTGTGTGTGTGTGTGTGTGTGTGTGTGTGTGTGTTGTCTAGTTGGGCAAAGCACAATCTATTCTGACACTTCCCTCCCTAGAATTTGCATCTGCTATAGAAACATCTTGCTGCAGAAACACATCCATCTTGAAGCTGTGAGCTGATCCACCAGTGAGCTGATTTAGTGGAAACTGACTAGTGGTGACTGAGAGGTAAGTAGGGGTTTCTGCCAGATTCCTCCTTATCTAGGTTGGGTTTGGTAGGCGATTTTTACAAAGACTTCAATCTTCTCTAAATGGAAAAGTATGGTTCAAAGGAAGGGTATGTTTGATTCCTGACTGCCTCCCAAATCTACCTAATATAGTAGACATTTTCACTTGCTTTAATTCATTTAATCTTCACACTTAGCTAAAGATCTTGACTTTCTTTAGAGTGAAAAACTCTCACTGAGTACATGGCATTTTACCATATGGTATTTTATCTTCACTGTTAATGAAAGCTATGGAAATTATATGTTGCTTTTTGCCGTAGCTGGTAAGAAGTTCAGAGCTCTTTTCAGAAGCAAGATTCCCAGGGGGAGAATGAAGGCAAGAAATGCACTTGGTGTGAACTTGAAGGGCTTCCCATGCAGTGAGGGAGAGGGGCAGGGCTCTTCTCCACAGCACGCGCAGTGGTTTGGGCTGCATAAACCACCGCTCCCTTGGTTTTCTGCAGGACTGGGAGGAGCAAGGGAAACAGCTGACGCGAGGGGCTTCAAGAGCTAGAAGGTTCTAAGGAATCCTTTCTGTTACCATGGAGTAAGTTTGGAAAGGCATCAGCCCTCAACAATTTATGCTTCAGCAGCATAACTTGGCTTCAGAAAGGTCAGAGAGAAGTGAGAGACACAGGCAGGGGTCCTGTTGGTTCCTCTCGGTGTCTGCTTTCCTGCCGGGCATTGCAGGTGAAAGGCTGCCAGTGACCTCCCCGGTCCTGGGTAGAATTCGCTGGGCCTTGGCCACTTCTCAGTGTGCTGGGGCTGCCGCAATGAAGCACCGCAGACAGAAGACAGCAGAAACCTATGTGCTCCCGGTTGTAGAGGCTGAAGTCTGAGATATCAGCTGTTGGCCTCTCCTCTACTGTGATGGCCATCTGCCCTGTCCCTTGTCATGGTCTTCCCTTGTCTCTGTTAACAAAGACCCTTTCCTTTGACCACACTGCTAATCAGGCTCCTGTGAGCTCTCTGTCCAGGCCTGACTTTGGGCTTCCCTCTCTGTCTTTGTATGATTCTGTTAGAGTATAAACCCTGCTTAGTTTAGTGAACCCCCTCCCTCCTCCACCCTTGGTGTCTGAGCAGTCTCAATATCTTGCCACCTTGACCTGACTTCACACAATTATGTTATCAAGTCAGTCTGCCCAGAAACCTCTTATCCTTGATATTTCATCTTGGTGATTTTACATCCACGGATCCACACCCTGCTCTTTGGTTATAAATCTGCACTTGTCCTTGTCGGAGTTTAGAGTTGGGTCCAATCTCTCCTGCTCTGCACTAATTAGGGAACTAATTGCACTGGTCCCATACCTACACCATGGCCTCCCTTAATGGGGTGGCTTTAATCATCCTCAGTAAATGTTGGGACAAATATTTTCTTTAACAGAGTCTGTGTCCCAGTTTCTTCTTCTTAGATTGACACCATTCATATTGGGAAGAAGATGCTCCACACCTTAAGGCACCAGCAATCTAATTAGTGGTCCTTAGGAAGCAGGGTTCACTCTGCCATTAGAGGGCTTTGGTGGAACCTCAATGACTCCTTGCTTGAAGAAACTAGGAAAGGTGTTTTAAAATCGGGTGAGCTGCTAAACTCCAGGGCCAGAAGGCAGCTCCAGGCCCAGTGACCTGGTCTCTTACCTTTGACCTCCCTGACCTTGCTGATGCCCACCTGTGATGCCGCCTCTTGCACACCAGCACTCTCCTCTCTTGTACATTAGTCACGTTATAATTGCTAGGCCTAAACTCAACCCTGAGCTCTTTGAACCTAAAAGGAAATCTACCACCTGCTCAGTTGAGGGGAATTGTGCAATCTGACCTATACTTTGTTATTCTTCCTGTTGCTTGCTCTTGGAATGTTCTAGTTATCTTTGAATATGGAAAGAAAGAATAAAGGATAGAAGGACCAACTCCCTGGTACCTCCACATTGAGCTTTCTCTTTCCAGCCTCAAAACATCCAGCTCTGGGCTTGGTTACATTTGCCATGAACTATGATTTATTTATTTATTTATTTATTGGTGCTACCGATTGGAGAGATTACCTGAGAGCCATCATCTTCACAATAAGACCCTCCCCCCTTCCAGCAGTCCTCCCCTCCCATCCCACAGCTGGTCATCACCACCCTCCAGAACACCCCACAAGCTCTCTCTCTCCAAGCCTTGATTCCTCTTGCAGCACAAGACACTTTATTTAAGCCTCCACCAGCCTCAGGGTAACTCACATTTTGTGTGTGTCTACAGTGCTGTGAGTTTTCCTGGGGCACATTAATAAACTTGTATCTTTCTCTCCTGTTAGTCTGCCTAATGTCAGTTCATTTCAGCGAATCTTTGGAGGGCAAAGAGAAGCCTTTCTTTCCACCTCTACACATGATCAAGGGCTGTGTCTGGTCTGGATTTCTCCTGTAGTTCTGGGCTGAGGGTGGGCAGAAGAGAGGAGAAGGAGGTGACAAAGGCCTGTCCATAGGGGCCATAATCCAAGAGATGCATAGGGGTGAGTATATATTTGTAATGCATAGGTGAAGGGTGCAATCGAAGAGTGTCCAATGCTGGGGTATCATTCACTCTACTGGGGCTTCTGGAGCCTTCCAAACTCACAATGAATGGGCTGCATCTGAAAGATGGATAGACACTGGCTTGAACTCTTGGAGAAAAGTTGGAGCAGAGTTGCAGTCCTTCTCCTTGGGGCGTTGTCCCTGCAGTTGCTTTCACTCGCCCCTCCCTAATCCTTCAGCAAGGCATACACCCTTTCCTCTTTGCCCCAATTCTAACTTCTAACGAGAAGCCCTACCTAACTGGTTAAGATGTTAACTTCTAAATCTTCCTTTAGATTTATAGAACCCAGAGCATCTGATGGCCTTTATAACATGCCTCCTTAGTCTTTAGTTCTATAAATTGATGGGATAGCTATCTTAAAAGAACCACAGTAACTGTCACCCAGAGGTGGATGTCCCAAGCAATGTTCCAGAGAAGAAGAGAAAAGGAGATCCACATCCTGGATGACAAGATCCCACAACACAGAGCCTTCTGTCCTGATCCTCCTGTCCCTCCCTGTGAAAGCCCTTTGTGCCCCTGAGCCCCCATAGTGGAGCTTTGAGGTAACTCCCCTCCATCTTCTCAGGATCACCAGTCCTTGAATAAACCTGACTCTTTCCTACCAACTCTCAGCTCTTACATATTGGCCTTTGAGTGGCAAGCGGTCTGGCCCACACTTCCAGTAACCGTGGTCTTCAAAAGAAGGGGATAAAATCAACATGGGGGCGACTTCCCCCGCCAACAAAGAATTCTTTTCATTTTTAAGTTTCTGGCAAGCAAGAATAAGAAGGGGTGGCCTTGTTTACTGTTTGAGCCCCAGAAAAGCATTGATCTGACAGAAAATAGAACTCAGTGTGTGGGGGCGCGGGGTGAAGGACAGAGGAGAGGGCACAGGAAGGACCTCTCTGCTTGTATGCTCTGCATTGCTGGGATCGGCTGGCACACCCGTGGTGGATGGTCTGGAAGTGCAGCCACATCAAGCCAGCCTGGCCCCAGGTCTTTGGAGAGAGAGGTCTTTGTGTGGCGCATTTCCCCTTCCCCAGGAAGCCCAGGCCTTCTGCACCTCAGCTCCCCGAAAACGTCTTCAGCAGATGCTGTGCTTCACGGGTTTACTGCCCCCTCACCAGCACCCCAATTCCCCCTCCCAGCAGGGCTTTGCTGAAGCTCTGTGATCATGAGGATCTTTGGGTGGGGGAAGGGAAGGCTGCAGCCTCAGGCCCCTTGGGCTCCAGATAGTGTTGTGGGAAAAAGGGGTCAGCGTGTAAAGGCCCTTCCACAATGGCCACACAACCAAGGGAGCCCTGCCACTGTTCTCCTGAGAAGTGTTTGCCTGTGCCATAGGGTCTCTGCAGCACTGGGGGGGGGGGGTTGCAGCTCACGGTCCCTGGTGTTTTGATTGGGCATGAAATCCTGTGCAAAAGTCCATGCAATGTTGGCCCCAGTCACCAGCCAGTCAGTTGTGGCCACGTTGGCAGAGCATGCCAGGGCCAGGGCCAAGATGCTGAGTATCGTCCGCGTGCTCCGAAAACCCCAACCTTTAAAATCCATTGCGAGATGTGATTTAATTAAATGCTGTGTGCTTGAAACCGGTTCAAATTAGTTTATCCATTTCTGATGGCTGCTCCCCCACGTGAGTGCAAGTACTAATGACGCAGAATGTATGAGCTGCTAGCTTGCTAGGATAAAATACTTTTATGCTATTTAGGATTTTAAAAAGTAAATAAATGGAATGACTGCCCTTAAATTGGTAAACCAATTCCAGCCACCATAAAGCCTTAGAAAGCCAGACGTCTTCTAAAACTCTTTTATGAGCACGCATGGTAGGGACTGCTGTGGATATTATTGTTTGTGAATAAAATGTAAATTAGTGCTTTTGTGTTCACCTGTAAGTTTTTCTGGAAAGCCGGTGATTGCATTTGAAACCTGCAATTCTCAACAAAAAGAGAAAAGTTCAGTGCTGATTGCTGGATATTTGGACCTCCCAGTGCAAACATTAACTGGCTGAGAGGCCCTCTGGAATGTAGGGAAGGGAACAATACTGGGACAAGAGCCAAGCCCAGCAACACTGGCGCCGGGAACCGAGGGATTTGCCTCCTGGTAATAGGAGCTGAGCGCAGCCCAGCACTTCTGTTAGACTGGAAATGACATACTGTGATCCTTGACTTAGCCAAAGGGATTTGAAATGGAGGGGAGAGCTGGCAAGACAGAAGCGCCTGCGCTTTCCACAGCGTTTTCTAAAACAAGCGGAGGAAATCAGGAGCAAAGACTGAGTCTATTGCGTTGGATCCAGTTGAGTCAAGAGTGGAGCTTTTTAACTGCTGTTATTTTTCTTTTTTGTACTTTCTCATCATGCCCCACCACCCAGAAAGCACAGACATAAAGCAGAAACTTGAAACTGCTTTCATTCGAGCAGAAGGGCACCCCAACATTGCGTTATTGACAGGAGGTCTGAAAACACTGACAGCTGCAGAAATTGTACAGTTGAAGTTCAATTCCCCGGAGGAGGAACAATATACTGATGGTATTAATTCTGTTTGGAATTGTTAAAATCAGGAAAGGTTACGGGGCTGAGGAAGGGACCTGCCTTTTCTTCCTGCGAACAAAGGCATACCTTGTGTCTTCCCTAGCGTCCTTGGGATGTCATTTCCAACCTTTTGAAACTGTATCTGATTATCCATGTGGCAATTAATCATAATTAAGCAGGCCTGAGGTTTGGAGAGGTACAAAGAAGGTGGTTAAGCGCGGGCTGGCTTTGGTCCTGAGAAGCCCCTTCCCCTGCTTCTGGCTGCGGAGACCCTGGTTCTGGAGCTGTGAGAAAGTCCTGGAAGCTGGAGGGAGGGGAGACAGAGAGGGGGGGACAGCCAGAACGTTTGCAGGCGTGGGGGCCGCTCCGGGCCTCCCTCTTGCACCTCTCTCTTTCTTTGGCGAGCGCAGCTCCTCACCAAGTTCCAACACATTGGAAGCCAGGTAACGAATTACCTTTCTAATGCCAAGTGATTTGGATCCATTCTTACAAACCAGATTTTTTCAATTTATTACAGGAAAACATTCAATCATTATATGCTGGCACTGGATCTAGGGCACATGGAATTCTCCTCTACCCGCTCCACCCCCAATGAGCATTTTAAAAGCTTAGCAAGCCCAGAATGCCGTCTTATTAAAATTTTTTATATATTTATAATTAAAATACGGGGCTGGCATTGGAATCGTTTTAACAGATGTAACCAGACACGCAAGGCTTTCTCGAGCCCAGGTCAGGCGAGAAACAATGGCTGCTTTAACTCCGGGCCTGGGCTCGGGTTTCTGTTTGCACATGGGCCCAATTTGTACCATTTATGATTAGGTTTAAGTAAGTTGATGTGCTATTTATTTAGGAGAATTGCCATTTCGGAATATTACCATATTCCTCCGACAACTGCAGGACCGTGTGGTCGCTGCCTGTCCTGTCTGTTATTGGATTGTCGCTGGGCAGAAGAGGGTCCCCGCCCGAGGACCTGGCTTTCCGGGTGACTTCCCAAGGCTGCTGGGCTGCTCGTGTGGGTGTTGTGTTTACAGACAGAACTGCAACAGGAATTCCAGGCCTGAAGACTTTGTGTGCAGCCAGCAGGCCCAAAGGAGCGGTGAAATCCCTTGGTCACTTCAAGCTTACGCCATTCATCCATCATACCTGGTGTGCACTGGGAACGTGGCACCGAGAAAGGGCCCTGGGCCTTTAAGGCTCCTGGGGACACTAGCCACCACCTCAGAGGGGAAGGAAGAGTCCCCCCGAGGACAAAGATTTGTACAACCTTTCTTCTCTCATTGATGCCATGTCCCTTTGGGACGCTTTATAATACCAGTTAGTGCAAAGCAAGGTGGCCCATGCCCTCCTCCACCCTATTGATAAGTGAGCGCCCTTGAGTTAGATGTTCCTTTAGAAGGCAGTGAGTCCAAACCTCTGTTCCCTGGCAGTCATCCCATACCATGTGGGTGGCTGTTTCCTTACTGGTGCCCTCTGTGGGGACAGTCCCTTTCCCTGTCCTCAGGCACTGCCAGCATCCCCTGCTCCTCCTTCCTGCATGGATACTCAGAAGCCCAGCAGCCCTTGGGAAAGCCATTCTGGTCTTGGTGACTTTGTCTCAGTTGTCCCTGAGGTTGGCCATCCTCCCTTGCTCACATCCAGACCTCCCTCTTCCACAGTTCTTCTCGACATACCTGTCCCCCAATCCCAAAACAACGCTCCCCTTCACCAGCTTCCAAACTCCTCACCTGACCACGGGGTGAGGGGCGGTGGACCTCAGCCTACTTTCCCACAGGGATGCTGTCACAACCGCTGGCTAGTGAGGGATCTCAGAAGGGGCGCACACACCGATTTCTCTGTCCCAGTGAGGTGGGCATCCTGACTCCCCTTCCCTGACCGACTCTTTGCACCTTGATTTTTGTCAAGAGGCTGCCTCAGACCACAAATGTGGGATGTAGGAGCCAGCAAAGAAGTGTGGTTCTCGGGTCCCCAGACAGTGGTCCTCAGCTGTCTCACACCGAGGTCACCCTACCCTTGCCGGATAAGATGCCAAGGGAGCTTTCATGAGCCCCTTCTGTTGTCCTTGCTCCTTCCACTGGGCAGTGCCACTGAGAGAGCCAGCCCCCACCCCCTCCGCCTGGCTACGGCTCTCCCTCCCAGGGACATCCGGCTTTCTGGCTGACCTGACCCACAGCATTCGCCTACCCAGCCCCCCTCCATGTATGGACAAATTCCATTTTCCGGCTGATTACCCTTCATCACTTGTTGGGTTAGGCGCCTCCTGGAGAAATGGCAGAGACTGTCAAAGGAGGTGGGTGCCAGGCTCGGGTCCCACAAACCTGCTTTGTACCAGAGAAAAGCCCCGCTCCTCAGACCCCGCTTCTTCCCCTTCAGATCTGGTTTAACACGTGACCAGCAGCTGGAAATCACATAAAGATAAATTAATAACCACAATTCCGATGCCTTCCAAAAGAAACAGTTACGGGAGGAGAAAGAGAAAACAGACGCATGAGTCATTCTCTCTGGCTCCTAGTACTTCCCATTTTTTCAAAGATAATTACTGCATTGTTGACCTTTTGAAGTCGAAAAAACAGATAAGATAAACATTTACCAGGCAGGGGAGCATTGCGGAGACTGGGGCTCTGTTTTATTGCCACAAGCCTCTGGAAACCCCGTTTTGTTTCTAGAGGGTGATTTCTTTCCAACACCGTAATGCAAATGAGTGCTCTGACTAAACCACCGCACAGGGGTACCTGGGCACAAGGCACTGGAGACCCAAGGTCCCTGCGCCTGCCCGGCATCCTAGGATAAGAAGTCAGGCGTAGCTGAAGAGTTGCAGCGAGCTAAGAGCCAAGAATAAACACATCCCAGGCTAATGCTCTGCTTGTCACAGGGACAATTCTCTAAATTTAGCACGCCAGCCAAGCCTCTGCATTTGGGTCAAAGTGTCCTTCTTGATTCAGAAATGAGGAATCATGAATCTAAATAGATCTGGGGTCTGAGCAATTGATCTGTTTTTACCAATAAGCCACCCCCCAAATCCAGAACCAGGCCTGGTCCAGGAAGCTGTATGTGATCCATACCTTCCCGTCCTTGTCTTTTGGTGTTGCGCATAGAGACCTGGGTCTGGGAACGGTCCTTGGGTAACCCCAACATCCTTTCCTGTGCCAATGGTCCGGCTGAGGGCTGCTCCTGCCCACTAAGCCCTGTGTCTTAGAGAAGAAGTGCCCGTGGGAGAGGAGATTCGGAGGGGCTTCTGGTCTCCACCCATCCCTGCAGCCTCTGGTCTCCAGGCGTTCACCGTCTAGGGGACCTGGTAGGCAGCATCCTCAGGGTAGCAAGGACTGCAGTCAGGAACACACAGATGTGTTCAGGTTTGGAAAGAGAGCTTGTTTGCTCCTTTCTGGGTACCATGGAGGAAGGGGATGAGATGTGGGGTCAGGAACATTGAGTTTAGAATAGAAGAATTCTAGAATTTCTGTTATACTATAGGCAAAGAAAACTAAATTACTGGCCACGGAGTGTCTTCAGCTTCTGAGGCCTCCAGCTCTGGGGTGGCCATGTGACTAAGCAACTCTTGGCTAGTATTTTCTCAGAAACTCATCTCTGAGTTCACCACAGAAGCAGGTTGATTCACAGGACATCTCTCTTCTTCGTGGCTCAGCGTCGTTGGACCTGGGCTGTTCTGTCAGCCCCAGGCTGTGGCCTTGTCTTGGCTCTGTCACCCTTGATGTGAGGTTCCCCAGCCTTCCTGGACAGGTCCTTTCCCTCCCACCCCCTCTGCCCTGGGAAAGAAAGGGTGATGTGACCTGCTCATTCACCAGGCCCTCAGCCAGGCTGGCCCCTGCTGCAGCCCACAGGAAGCACGGCTCCAAGTAGAAGGAAGCAACCTTCTTGCGACAGGGGTCAGCGACGTTCACGAAACACTGTCCCACCAGCCTCTGTGAACTGACCACGTCAGCTACCACCGCGAGGTAGATCGCGGTGTCACCTGCCATCCCTGGTTGGGGGGACTAAGGCCCGGAGCACTTGGCCAGGAGCCTGAGGTCGGGCAAGGAGTTCTACCCCAGACCTAGCTAGTATCCTCTGCATTCTGCTTCTCCACAGGCTGGAGAAAATTCCACTCCTTCCTGTGGTGACTTTTATGAGTTTCGTCTGTATGTTTTTTTTTTTTTGTATCAGCTGGAAATTTCTAGATTATCTACATTAATTTAAATAAAATATATCTACCACTGTTGTTAAAGAGAGATTAATTTCCAGTGGGCTTAGAATTAATGGCAATGATTGGGAATGGGGTAAAACAAGGGAGGTACGCTTGCAGGGCCAGTCAGAGGATATTTGGGCCCCGATCCATCTTTCTTTACCTCTTCCCTTGCCATCCCTCCAATTTATCAAGAAGTTCTAGCTTCTGCTTACTTCTCCACCCCAAGGATAGGATCGGGAGCAGAGAAAGAGGAAGGGCTGGTGGAGTCAAGGCAGAACCGAGCGTGTGCAGGCGATGCTCTCTCCCCTCCGGGGTTCCTGACCCCAGGAAAACCCACGAGGCTCCATGGACAGCCATGAGGTTGGAGTGGAACCTTGTGTATCACAGAGATCAAATGTGTCATCAGGATTCTGACACAAACAACATGGCAGGGGAAGGGAAGTGTCCTGAATTGGGGGGAAGGCTCTCTAGAAAAAAGTTCTACCACAAAAAGGAGACAATGAACTGGGGCCCACTGTCCTCATTCTCTGGCGTCTTTGGCTCGAAGGCTCCTGGTGGCTCTGTTCTGGTCTTCTGCCTTCAAGTCAAGGCCCCTGATGTGTCCTGGTGTCCTGTCCCCTGGCCTCTGCCGGTCATGTCAGGGAGGGCTCAGGAGGAAGGCTGGTGCAGGGGCCAGCCCCACAGCCCCCCACGATCAATCTCAGGAGTAGCTCCTCCTGTCAGGTGGGACATTTAATCACCAGAGAGAAATTCTGAACGAGAAGCATTTGTAGCTTTTGAATCAGAATATGAGAATTTCAACAAGCAGATCTTTCCTCCTCCTCTGCAGCCTTTCTAGTGAACCTAGTGGGGATATAAATGGAAACCCGGGCATGGTGGCACTCGCCTGTCATCCTAGTGCTTGGGAGGCCAAGGCAGGTGGATCACGGGTTCGAAGCCAGCCTCAGCAACTTAGTGAGAACCTTAGCATTTTAGTGAGACCCTGTTTCAAAATGAAAATATAATAGGGCTGGGGGTATAGTTTAGAGATAGAATGCCCAGTGCAACAAAAATAAATGAATAAATAAATAAATAATCAACCAGGTTCTTGGACTTTTTTTTTTGTGGCACTGGGGATTGAACCCAGGGGCATTCCACCTCTGAGCTACACCCTTAGCCCTATTTTTTATTCTTTATTTTGAAACAGGGTCTCACTAAATTGTGGAGAGCCTCACTAAGTAGCTGAGGCTGGCCATGAACCCGGATCTCCCTGTCTCAGCCTCCCAAGTACTGGGATTACAAGCGTGTGCCACCATGCCTGGCTTTCTTGGACTTTCAAGTTCACTGAACTTTGGACAAGTATAACTTTTTTTTTTGTCACTGAAAGAAATAAAGAGGAAAGAAATAGAACTAGCCCAGTAAAAGGCTCAGGAATCTTCCGGAAACTCACACAAGTATTACAAGTGCCATTTTGACATAATCATTGGGAACGCAGACATGTGAAGATGGATTCTTCCACATGTGTTATCATGGGTGAGGAAGTTCATGGCTGATGCCTTTTTTCAGGGAACAACATCTAAAGCAATCCTGATGTGGTTCTAAATACAAGAGTACGTGGTCTTACAAGTTCTGTGTCTGCCCCGTTTGTAAACCATTGTGTAGTTCCCAGTTCCCCCCTCCCCAAAGATGTGAAACACGTTGCTATTTTGAGCACTCTAGATGAAGCACAGGTGCACCTTTATGGCCAATGCCCTGCGCCCTGTCTCTCCAAGCAGTTTATGTTTCAAGTAAAACATGGGGTGGCCTGGCTATGTCTTAAGGGACAAAGAGGAGCTCCGGCGCTGTTCACGCCTTAGCAATAATCCTGCAATATATTAAGAAGAAAGTACAAAAACATATGCCGGGGAGGAGGCCGGGCTCTGTGCGGCCGGCTCATTCATCACATTTCCAACCCGCACACCCCAGGGGATGCTCCGCCATTGGGGCTTCTCCAGGTCTCAGCACAACCATGACATTTTCCCACACTGTTTCCCTTCTTTAATTTGTAGTGTGAAGTCAGCATGGAAAGTTCCCTGGTTGGGGTTTTCTGGATCAGAAGCCAAGGAGAGGAAATTGACTGGAGCTGGGTGGATCTGGGAGTCCATTGGTTTTTAAACAATCGGTTAACACAACACAAAGAAAGTTTCCAGAATAGCCGGACATGTCCATTTTGCTTTGGGGGAGTTTAAATGTGAGGACTTAAGCTGAGCCTGGGACTGACAGGAGAAGCAAGTTGTAATCTAGAGATAGCGGGGGCGGGGGAGGTGTCGATGTCCCCAGAGAAACCAAGATTTAGCACACTAGGAGGTCACAGGATCCCAGGAGCTAGATTCCTCACCGAGAGTGGAGTCTGTGAGGGAGAAGCCCTTTTTAGTTCTTTGGTGGGACGATGTGCCGAGACTTATGATATCATACCAATAAACACAACGCTGTTTTTCTCTTCATTAACTGAAGGTCTTGAAATGAGTCACCATGAGGGGAAGGTGTGGCGACCATTCCACAGACACATAAAAACACATTTTACATTCCCTCTCTGCCTAATTGAAGTTCCTCTGGGGAGTCGAAGTGGAATTGTGGTGCACACAGAACTTTCTTTGGAAGTAAAAACACGAATTTCCTCAACCGGTAGCTGATGACTAAGGAGCCGACCTGAAGTTGTCCTGGGAACAGATAGGTTCTGGTCCCGTCTCTTCCACCACTGTGTCACTCCTGGGGCCCGACTTTCCTGGAACCTTTGCCTTTCATCTGAAGCTCTGGGAACTCTATTAGGTTAGCATTTACTTAATATTACCATGTGGATTCCTGGCTTCCCGGCATGTTATTAAGTACCCTGCTAAAATACAAAACCTACAAACAAACAAACAGACAAGGGGAAAAGGTAAGTACTGAGACTGATTCACATCAGTACCTGCTGACTACTTAACATCTGGTAATTTGTACCCAAAAACCTATGCACATGTGTTGTGGCAAGTTGCTAAGCTCTGTCAGGCAACGCTGGAGTCTTTTATAAATGTTGATGGTGAACGAACAACATAACTAGTGCATCCTCTTCTGTCCACGCTTCGCGCAGAGCATTACTCTTCAAAATAATTCTTGGTGAAAGGTTTGGACAGGAGGACATAAATCCACTTAAATACACAACCAAGTTCTTTACTTAAGTCACCTCTTGCTTGGTTCCACACAGATGTCAAATCGCCTTTGTTTCACCTTGACTTCATCTATCTTATAAAGGAATCATGGGGCCAGGCGCGGTGGCACCTGTAATCCCAGTACTTGGGAGTCTGAGACAGGAGGATCACAGGTTCGAGGCCAGTCTCAGAAACTTAGTGAGACCTTTAGAAACTGAAAGAGAAGGGCCATATGTTTTCTCTAATATGCTCAAGCTAGGGAGTAGTGGGGATTCAAAAGGGCCTCCAGACAGTAGTGGAGAAGCCTCAGTGGAGTCAGGGAACTGATCTAAGGGAAGGGGAAGGGGAGAATGAAGTTCATTAATGGAATTTCTTCCATCGACCTATATATACATATGAGATATACCAACGTCAGACTCAGCACTCTGTGTTGGGGGAGGGGAGGCAGCGGGCACCAAGTGCTGCGTGCGTGTGTGTTACTGTCCACGTGATTTCCATTGTGATGTGAGACTATGATGCACCAAGAAGAGCACATAAAAAGCAAACTGAGACCCTATTTCAAACAAACAAACAAACAAACAAAAATAAATAAATAAAAAGGCTGGAGGTATAGCTCAGAGATAGAATGGCCCTGGGTTCAATCCCCAGGAAACCCCGCCCCCCAAAAAAAGGGACCCTGAACACTGTGTTCCATGTGTTCTTATTACTTGCAAATGTCCATCTTGGACCAGGTTAGACATAAACCTTGTTGAGGCGGGTCTGCCTTTCTTTAGTAGAAGCAAATGAGAAGTAACTTGAAATTCAACTTTTCCCTGGATGCCATTTTAACCAGGACTCTAGGAGCTACACGTAGAAGAATTGGAGATAACCTTAACCAGAAAAGAATAGACTGACTTGCTCATTGGCTTCAGCCACAGTTGGGTATAGATGCTCAGTAATGCCACGATTCAGGCTCTGTTTGCCTTTCCTGTGTCAGCTCCATGCTCATCCTGAGTCCCTGCATGGAAGGGGATGGTTAGCAGCAATGTGGCCACAATTACAGAGAGATGACTGGCTGCAGGGAAGGGGCTGGTGCTGACTTCCACCCACCAACCAGACCCGGAGATGCTCCTGGCCCAGCCCCAGGGTCAGGTGCATGCAATGCACCAGCGCGATGGGGAGGCACCGCTCGGCGCCAGTGCCTGCCTGTGAATTGCAGGTTGGAAGGGCTGATTCTCCAAATAATCTACGTGATGCTAGCAGAAGTTTGTAACCTGGAGGATATTTTGTTTAGTTATTTGGTTTACTGAACATGTAGATTTTCATCTCATGCTGTGTGTGTGCATGCACGTGTGTGATTATTTTTTGGTAATTTCCCACAGGGAAGAGTAAATGACAGAGGATTTTACTCAGGTGACCCTCCCAGTACCTGCTCTTGGTGGAACTGCTCAATGAGTTAGGGCAGCGTGAGGCGGTGTGACCAAGCGGCAGTGAGTGTAAAGTCCCTGGCCACAGCAGGGCCGTGGAGGCTTCTGCTGAGAGGCCTGTGCTTCAGTGCTGGGGTGGTGCATGTTGGGATCCTTGCAGGGGACCTGGGGGTGCGGCTCATCACTGCACCACAAAGCAGCCCCCTGAGCTCTGTTGGCGAGTGCTGTGATTCCAGCCTCGCCCCTGGCTCCCAGATGCTTAGACTAATAACAGGGCGTTCCCAGTTATATCTTACCCTGAAGACGGGCTAGAGAGAGGCAAGGAGAGGTTACGAGAGGTGCTGTCATATGATGTGCAAATTGAAAAGATTGCCCTGTTTCATTTGTGCTGACATTGAAGGCCATCTATGATATGTCATTGGGTAAAAGTAAAAATACATATATATATATATATATATATATATATATATATATACACACACACACATTGCATGACTGCATTTTTTTTGTTTAAAACAATCCAGATCCTCATTCTTTCTCTCTTTTTCTGTCTCTCTGTCATCACAATACTAAAAAACAAAGCAAAATTAATTTCCCTTTCTTGATTAATCAGATTAATCCTTAACATGTTAAAATATACAAACTATATCAATATGAGACTTAATGGAATATTTTTAAATTAAAGTTTAGAAACTATTGAATGCACAATTCTTCAGTGTACACTTCAGTATGTTCTGATAAAGGTGCTCATCTGTGCAATTAGATCCCAATCTGTATGCAGATTTTTTCCATAACTCTGGAATTTTCCTTCACATCTTCTACAGTTTATCTCCAACCCAGGGGTAACTACTATTTTTCACTTTCTTAATCACCACTGATTACATTTATCTCAATTTCACGTAAATACAGTGATTCAGAAGGTACTCTTTTGTATTTAATGGTTGTCCGTCCACATAATGGTTTTGAGATTCATTCGTGTTGCTACATGCATCTATATTTATCTCTGTCGGCCTAATGTCCATTATTAGAACATGCCACTATTATTTCATAGATGTCTATTTCTCTGTTGATAGATGTTTCAGTCAGCATCTTCACTGTTGTGACCCCATAAGCCTGACCACACACAACTTAGAGAAAGGAAGATTTATTGGCTCACAGTTCTAGAGATTTCAGAGGTTCAGTTCATGTTAGGCCGGGTCTGCGGAGCTCAGGGCATGGTGGTGGGAAGCAAAGAGGGAGAGAGCAAGTGCTCTGCTCTCACACCATGAAGGCCAGAAGTGAGAGAGAGAGAGAGAGAGAGAGCAAGGGGAGGAGGGACCATATATAATCCCCATGGCCACAATCCCAGGGACCCACTTTCTCCAGCCACACCTCACCTGCCTAGGTTACCACCCAGTAAATCCATCACAATTGATTTATCCACTGATGAGATTACAACCCTCATGACTTAATTATATCAACTATGAGCACCAACACATGAGCTCTTCAGGGACAGTCTATATCCAAACTCTGACAATAGACATTTTTATTATTGCCAGTTTGCACTATTATAATAAAGCTGTTACAAATACTCCTATGCATATCATTTTGTAGTTGCATGTTCCCTGCTTTTTGGTAAAAACTTAGGAATAGAACTCCTGGGTCATAAAGTAAATGTATGTTAACTCCATAAGATTGCCAATCAGCTTTCCAAACTGACTGCATTTTTGTGTGTGTATGTGTGGTCCTGGGGATTGAATCCAGGGGCTCTCTACCTCTGAGCTACACCCCCAGCCCTATTTTATTTTTATTTTGAAACAGGGTCTCGCTAGGTTGATGTGAGTCTCACTGCATGGTGAAACTGTCTTCGAACCAGCAATCCTCCTGTCTCAGCCTCCTAAGTACTGAGATTGCAGGTGTGTGCCACCACGCCCAGATTGACAGCATCATTTTACCATTGCACCATTAAGACTGGGGTGTAGCTCAATGATAAAGCTCTTGCCTGGTATGCATGTGGCCCTGGGCTCAATATCCAGCACTGCAAAAACCTAGAATTTTCATTAACTAAAATGTTAATTAAAAATTAAAATTAAAAAGCCAAGCATGGTGGCACATGCTTGTAATTCCAGTACTTGGGAGGCTGAGACAGGAGGATCGCAGGCTCGAGGACAGCCTGAGAAAGCAGTGAGGCTCTCATCAACCTAGCCAGACCCTGCTTTAGAATAAAAATAAAATAGGGCCGAGGGTGTAGCTTGGAGGTAGAATGCCCCTGGGTTAAATCCCCAATGCCACAAAAAATCAAAATTAAATGTTATTTTAAAAATTAAAATTAAAATTAAGAATTTATGCTCCCATGAAACAATGACTACCTGTTCAGTTGTTCCATGTCTTCATCAGCATTTAGTGTTGTTAGTCTTTCTAGCTTTAGCTGTTCTGACAGGTGTGAGGCTGTCCTTTACATGTATTTAATTTTTAGCATCCTGGTTACTAATGACATAGACCATCTTTTTTATGTGTATGTTGGCCAATCTTATATCTTCTCTTGTAAAGTGTTTACTTCATTTTTTGCCTATTTTTAGGACTAGGTTGTTAATATTAGTAAATTTTTGGGAGGAACTTTGTATGCTCTAGATACGAGATTTTTGAGAGGTATGTATCTATGTGTGTTGCAAATACTTGTTCCTAGTCACAGGTTTGCATTTTCAGTTGGTTAGTAAAGTTCCTTTATGAACAGAAGTCATTACTTTTGAGGATGCCCAATTTATGAATTGTTTTTTGTTTAGTGTCTTTTGCACTCCCTCTATCAAATCTCTTCTTGACTAAAGGTTGCAAAAATCTTTATCTTTTTTTCTAGGAAGTTTATAGTTTTAGCTTTTATGCTTAGGCATATGATTCATCCAAAACTACCTTTTTTATATGCAAAGCAGGGATTGAAGTTCACTTTTTCTATTGTGATTACCCAGTAGCTCTGCCACCTTGAGATGAAAAGACCATACTTTGCTGTAGAGTTACACCAGGCAAATTTATCATGAGTCACTTGACCACACATCTGTGCATTTCTCCCGTACTGCCCCTCTGCCCCCGTGATCCGTTTATAACCTGTACATCAAAACTACACTGGGGAGCTGTAGCTTATGCAGTCTTAACAATCAAAGAGTGAAAATGCTCCATCCCTGTCTTTGCCATTGTTTTGCCTATTCCAGATTCTATTGATTACCAAATGAATTTTGGAATCAGCTTGTTCACATTTTTTCAAAAATGTTTGTAGAGATTTTAATTGGGATTATATTAAATGTGCATATCAGTTTGAGGGAGAATTTTCCTCTTCATAATACTGAATTTTCTAACCCCTGAATCATATCTCTCTATTTATTTAGTTTATACAAATTTCTCTAAGTTTTACACATAGGCCACTAGCATGGCTTTTTTTTTTTTTTTTTTTTTTTTTTTTTTTTTTTTTTTTGCGGTACGGGGATTGAACCCAGGGGCGTTCTACCTCCATGCTACACCCCCGGCCCTATTTTTTTATACTTTACTTTTTTGAAACCGGGTTTCACGAAGATGCGGAGGGCCTCACTAAGTAGAGGGAGAGAGAGAGAGAGCGAGAGAGAGAGAGAGAGAGAGAGAGGAAGAGAGAGAGAGAGAGAGAGAGAGAGAGAGAGCTGAGGCTGGCCGCGAACCCGGATCCTCTGGTCTCCGCCTCCCAAAGTGCTGGGATTACAAGCATGCGCCACCACGCCCGGCTAGCATGGCTTTTTTAAAGTACTTCTTAAATATTCGATGCTTTTTGATGCTACTGTAGATGGCACTGTTTCTTCAGGTGGGTTTTCCATTTGCATGTGGCCAGTATATATAACAACAGTTGAATTTTTGTATCAGTCTCATCTTGTGATCTTTCTCAATTCACTTACTAATTCCAACAGTGTTTTGACTCCTTGGGATTTTCTATAATATGATCATGTCTGCAAATAAAAATATGTTTACTCCTTCTTTTCCAACTTTTCAAATTTATGCCTTTTCTTTAATTTTATTTTATTGCTCAGTTGACTTGGAGTGATGATAATCATCACCATATACTGATCTTTGAGGGAGAACACTGACCATTTCACCATTGAATATGAGGTGCATGTTTGCATAGAGGCCCCTTAACAGAAAGAGCAGGTTTCCTTTAATTTGTAACTTGACAAGTTGTTTTATTCTTACCATGAGTTGGTCTTGAATTTCAACAAATGTTTTTATACATATATTTAATACTCATATTTTTCCTTTATTTTTGAAATTTTAAAGGAATTATACTCAATGGTTTTCAAATGTCAAAACAGCCTTGTGATGTGGAGATAAAATTCACTTGCTAAGGATGTATTATTATTTTTGTATATAGCTGAATTTGATTTATGAACATTTAATTAACTATTCCATGTGTGTATTTATAGTGGATATTAATCTTTTATTTAAAGTTTTATAATACTTCAATTTTTGATATCAGAATTATATCTGATGTCGGGGCATCAGTCTCTTGGGGCCAGCCCGAGGGTCTGATGCGATGCTGAAAGGGGTGCACACGCCGACGGCCCGAAAATCACATACCTCGGACCGGGAGATTTGTCTGGCAAGATCTCGTTTATTAGAAAGCCAAATCCCTCTTTTATAGTAGAGGCAATACAGGAAACTCGCAATCAGTAGGGCGTGACACCACGCCCCCCTGTGATCTATCATAGGTAGAGGCACCTGTCGTCTGTGAGCACGGAAGGAGGTAACTACCTATCACAGCCCTCCTGAGGCTAGGTGGGGCTATCTGCGGTACCTCCCTCCGAGGAATTTGCCAGCGCCATCTTTGCCATTAATATGCTGAATTACTGCCACGTGGGAGAGGCCCGGTACTCTAGAGCAGGCTTCTGCCAGTCCACCAGGCCCTTTCATGGCACTGGGTAGAGACCCCTACAATCTGATGTCAGAATTATATCTGATATCAAAAATAGCCTCAAAAAATGATTGGGAAGTTGTCCCTTCTACTCTGTTTTCTGAGAGTGTTTGTGTATGGCTAGACTTATTTGTGCTTAAATGTTTGATAGGATGCTCCACTGAAACCACCAGGTCTATGGTGCATGTGCTTGTGTGTGTGTGTGTGTGTGTGTGTGTGTGTGTGTGTGTGTGTGTATGTGTGTGTGTGTGTGTGTGCATGTGCACATGTGTGTGAAGGTTTCCATAATAAGTTTAATTGCTTTGAGCAACATAATACTACTCAGATTTTTAAATTTTCTCCTTTTTAAAGTGATTCAAAGTGATCTCACCGCAAAAAGTAAGGTTAGTTAGTTCCATTTGCTAGTTCAGTTCCATTTAGTCATTCCACAGTGTATACATGTTTCAAAACATCATGTTATACACCATAAATAATTGCAATTTTTATTTGCCAATTAAAAAATAAATTGAAAAAAATCTTCCTGTACCAGTTTTGTTAAGTTATATTTTTAAAGTTTTTTCCCATTTCTTCTAGTTTGTAGAATTATTGGCATAAAGTTGACCTGAGTATTTCCACATCATTCCTTCAATGGCTGAAGTGTGGGTAATTAATGGCATCCTCTCCTTCATTCATAATGTTGGTGAGAGTATTTTTCCTTCTCTTTTTTCTCCCTGATTAGTCTTGCTCAGGGTTGATAATATATTGATTTTATTAATATTTTTCAAAGGCCTACATTAACCTTTGTTAATTTTCTTTATTATTTCTTTTTTGCTTCATTGACTTTTTCTGATCTTTACTTTTTACTTCTTTAATTAGTTTTTGGATTTTATTTGCTCTTCATTTTCTACCTTCTTAAGGAGGAACCTAATATTGATTTTACACCTTTTTAAGGAATATACGCATCTAAAGCCGTACATTTCCGCATACACTACTTGTGCTGACTCCCACATGTTTTAGTACGTTCAGTGCATACAATAAGGGGTTGGCAGGTTTTATTTTTCAGCACTTTAAAGATGTCATTTCTTTGTCTTCGGGCCTCCAGTTTTTTGTTTATTTTTCTTCTGATGAGAAGTCAGCTGCCGTTAACTGATATTCCCTGTGTATTTAGTGTGTTGCTTTTTGGTGGATTCTTCCGATCCTTTTGCCTTTTTCATTGTCTCTCGGTGCCGCTATGGTGTGCTGTGCTGTGGCTTTCTTCCCATCTGTCCACTTAGAGACTCCCTGACTGTGTAGATTGACGCTCTTCATGGAACTCAAGCGGTGTTCAGCATTAGTTTATCAAATATTTCCCCTGGCCTGTTCAGTCTCTCCTCTGTTCCTGAGAATCTAATCGTACATTTACTCCTTTGCTTGTGTTCCTCCTGCAAGATATTGAGATTATTTTGTTCGATTAAAAATCTTTCCGTTCTGTGTTATTCAGTTTGTGGAATTTCTCCTGGCTTGTCTTCCAGCCCGTGGCCTTTTCTTCTTTGCTCTCTAATCTGCTGATGACCCAGCTGTATGAATTTCTCATTTCAGATATTTTCCTCTTTGGCCTTAAACTTTATCTGCTGTTCCTTTACTTACAGTCTCCGTCTCCTGCTAAGATTCCTCCTCCCCATACTATCTGCCTCTTCCCTTTAATTCTCCAACGTGCTTATGTTTCACTGGCTACTTTTCCTCCTGTATGAATCACATTTTCATGCGTTGTCTCATAACTGTTGACCGCATGCTGAACACTGCTCATGGCGTGGTGTGAAGGGTGTCATTATGCTGCCCGTCGCGGCACTGCACTTCGTTACAGTAGGTAGCTAAGCCATTGGCAGGTCCTCCTGAACCTGTCATGTTGCCTTCAGTCTTTGTTGGGGTGTATCTGTGGTGGGTTTGGTCTGGGTCCCAGCCTATGACTCTTGATCTAGGGTATAGACATAATACCCCCCAATCTACCAGGGATACATTCCAAGACTCCCACTGAATGCCTGAAACTTTGACTAATACTGAATATATATATATATATATATATATATATATATATATAGTATATGGTTCAAGTATATGGCTATATACATATATATATATATATATATATATATATATATAAAATAGTTCCTGTATTTACACAGCTATGGTAAAGTTTAACTTATAATTTAGGCACAGTAAGATATAAACAATAAAAACTAATAATGAAATAGAACAATTCAAATAATATATTCCAATAAAGCATCATTACTCTTGTACTTTGGGGACATTATTAAGTAAAATAAGGGTTATTTGAACGTGAACATTGTGCACGTTATCAGGTATCAGATTAGGACAGTTATATTGATAGCTGAGAGAGCTGAGTGACTGACAGGTGGGTAGTGTGTACAGCCTGGATGTGCTGGACAGAGGGAGGATCTGCACCTGGGGTGAGACAGCAAGCAGTGAGAGATTTCATCATACCACTCAGAACAGCATGCAGTTTAAAACTTAAGCATTGTTTACTTCTGGAATTTTCCATTGAATATTTTTATAACATGGTTGACCACAGGTACCCGAAACTACAGAAAGCAAAACTGCAGATAAGGGGCCATACCCTGTGTGCATGTTAATTTTAAATATTTTCCTAGTGGGAAAAAATTCTCATTTACAGTTTCAACATTGATCAAAATACCTAAGAATAAACCAGACAAACTATGCAAAACAATCCATTTGAAGAAAACATTAAACTTTTGCTGACAGACTTAAAAGAAAAAATATCATACTATGTTTTTATAATGAATAAAAATTCCAACAGGACTTTTTTTTACTTTATCCAATTCTAAATTTCATAAACACATTAATCTTGCATAAATAGTAAGAAAAATTTGAAGATGAAATATAAATGGGTTTAAAAATAGTGTATCATACGTTAAATGTACTATTAAGCTAGAGTAATTAAGCAGTTTGGTAGTTGACATAGGATTAGACAAATAGAGTATAAAAATAAGCTTTAATACATACATAACTTTAGTATAAAATAAACATAGCATTTAAAATTAGTGGTAATATCATAGATGATACTAGAAACTCTATTGAAATAACTAAGTTTTGGCAAAAATAATCAATCTGGATCCTCAGCTAATTCCTTAGATGCTGACATAAATTTTAAATGTTTCAAAGATTTAAAGAAGTAAATTTCAACTTAAAAAGTACTAGAACAGAGCATGGAAAAACTTACTTATGTAATTTCGGAATGGGAAAGAACTTAATGAACGGAAAATTAATCTAAATGCTGTGATTTTTAAACAGTTATTTGAGCATGAGAAATTGCTCACAGAAAAAAAGGAAAAGTTGGAGAAAAAAATAGTCATTTACATGATAGACGTAGATTTTCCTTTCGTGTTTTGTAAAGTGCTCTTGCAAATCAATTATAAAAAGCCACAATGCCACATAAAATCGTGCAAAAGACAAGTGAAGTCATGAGAAGTCACACAAAGAAATGCAAAGAGTACAAAGCAGAAATAAGCTAATCGAAGAGATTAGAAAGAAATCTCTCTTAGTCTACTTTATGGTGCTCCAACAAAGAAACACAGGCTGGACACTTTATAAAGAAAAGAAAGACACTTCTCACCATTCCAGAGGCTGGAAAGTCCAGTCTTCAGGTGCCAGCATCTGGTGAGGGCCATCTTGCTGTGTCATGACGTGGCAAAGTCATTGCAACAGGCAGAAGTCCCCACATGGCAGGAGAATATGCACAAGACAGATGGTAAGAGCAGGGAAAGCCAAGGAGGCCCACCTTGCTTTTCTAAGAACCCATTCTCACCATGACCAACTGAGTCATGTAATAACAGCTCTAATGACTCAACACCTCTTAAACTCAATCATCAACTCCCGATACCATCACATCAACAATTTTTTTTTTTTTGGTGCTGGTGATTGAACGTTGGGGCATTCTACCTCTGACCTACACTCCCAACCCTATTCATTTTTTATTTTGGAACAGGGCCTTGCTAAGTTGCAGAGGGCCTCACTAAGTTACTGAGGCTGGACACGAACCTGTGATCCTCCTGTCTCAGCCTCCCAAGTACCCAGATTGCAAGTTTGTGCCACCATGCCTGACTGAAAATCAAATATCAACCTGAGTTTTGGAGGGAACATTCAAACCATAAGCAGATAAAATTGTCATCTATGACATTGATTAAAACAATTAAAATCTTAATACCCCATGTTGGTAAAGTTGTGTGAAAATTGGCATTTTGTATCCTTATGATGCAGATGTAAATTCTGGGGGCAATTTGATAATTATCTATGTGGCTTTTTACCCAGGAATTTACCGTAGGAACCCATCGAAAAATGATGCACACACATGCTTACTTTAAGAACAACAATAAAAAAAAATTAGATAATTTTTGGTGTATCCATAAAGTAGGATACAAAACACATATTACAAGTATGAGTTATGTCCCAATATGCAACAAATCTCCAGGTTACATTTTTAATTGAAAAAGTCAAGATGCACAAAATATGCATAACATATACCACCTGTGTAAATAAAGAAGAGCTGCATACACATTCACATTTCTTTATGTTCGAAGAATGCAAGAAACTAGTTGTGATGGCTACATCTGGTAGTGAAGGTTGACGACTGGGGCGGAGGGGGACTTCCTTTCCTTTTGTACATTATATATCCTATTCTCCAGTTAAATTTTTGGGTAATGAACATAAATTACATTTTTATTAAATATTTTAAGACATTATTTATGGGCCTCTTCCAAGTTTGACATTCTAAGAGGCCATGCTTCTGAAATGCTGATGAAGCAGAGATAGCGTGCTGAATGTCTAAGATTTCAGGTCAGAAAGTGCAGAAAACCTGGGCGTTCAGACAACTTGCCTAATGTGACTAAATGTGCGAAATGAGTTACACAGGATTCGTCCAAGTTTTGATCTAAGTGGAGCTGCCTTATAAATCACGCGTCTCCAAGTGTTTGCTAGTTAGTTTCACTGGAAAGATCGTGCCAGTGATAATAGCATGTGCACTATTTTTGAAGTCTTTAATGTTTTTGCTATTTTCCTGCTGAATACTGATAAAGTCTCATTCACATAGCCCTCCTCTTGGCTCCCTCATTCTGCTGGGCTTTGATGGTCTTCACCAGAGAATGTTATTCTGAGCTGAATCAACCAGAGGCATGTTATAAATCTCTTCACACAGAATATTATTAAGTCCACTAATTGAAAGACATTAAGTGCAAAGCATTGTTTAATGGTTTGAAGACACGGGATTAATCTTGACTTAGGACAAGGGGGCATGTTCCATGACATCCAGGTATCTCTCCGAGATTTGTGACTGAACAATGTAGCGTATTGCATTCTGGCTTTTTCTCCATTCCTGGATTTCCAGGGCAATCCCTTGGAGTCCCCTCCTGTCTCAGCTCTCAAAACCACACTCAGAGCTTCTATCTGGCCCATCGATTTTCTGTGATAGACACAACTATTGGCCAACTTCACTTTCCCAATCCATCAATAACCGTGGTGTGCTCTGATGCATACTAGGAGCTTGAGAATGTGGATGCATGGCTCCTGCCCCCATGGGGGATCTAGCTCCCTGGGGGCAAACATGAAACAAAATAAGGCAGAATCACAGCAAGCTACAGCCAGGGTTGGGAAACCAGGCCCACCTTTGACACCTAAGCTAGGAAAAAGCCAGTCGGTGGGTGGTTCAGCCTGTGCTGGGGAGGAGGCTGGACGCTCAGCCCCCAGCCAGGTGGCCCTCTAACCTCGGCCTGCAGTGTGCTCCTTCCAAGCTGAGCGGTAAGTGGTTCTGGGGTTATGGAGCGCTCTGTGGAAAGGCCTGCTGGTGTCTGAAGATGAGTAGGCGGCCTGCAGAGAGCCTGTCTCCAGTCCTTGAGGGCAAGCAGGGGCCTTCCACCCATTCTCCTCTGGACACCAGCATCCACCTCAGGCTGAGCACAGGTGTTTCCATTGTAATAAGGACCAAGTGAGCCTCAGGGCAGAGGTCTCAGATCTAAAGGTCATTATGAGTTAGTTCCTGTGGTCAGGAGGAATCCACTGGAATGCTCACTGGCTTTCCTCTTTAAACAATTTTCTGAGAATTCTACAGTCCTAGTCCTCCTTCTGGGGGTAAGTCAGCCGCAGTGAAGTTCTTCCTGCAGGAAAGAGGAGATGGAGCACCTACCCAGAGGAGAGCTGCAATTGTCCCTGTGTGTGCATGCTGAGGTCAGTTGGATGCCCTGGGCCCTCTGGTGATGAGTTGAGGCTTATTTAGATGGAAACATTGTTCAAGACTTGGTTCAGTTCCAATAGTATCAGAAGACTCAAGTAGAGCAGCTGGAGGTAGAGAGGGGAGTGATGAGGGACGAGGCTGGATGTTCACTCCCTTGACAAATATTGATGGAGAATGTGCTGTATGCCAGGCAGCCCTGGTGTGGCCAAGAGGTCTTCCACATGAAGATGGGCCGCAGTATGCTGGCCTGATTCTTGCGGGGTCTGAGGGGACAGCTGTCCCAATAGCAGCTCATCCTTTACAGGGGTGCCCTGTCGGTTCATGAGGCAGGGCTGAGCTCCAAGGTGGAACTTGCCTCGAATCCCCTTTCTCTGCCTTTGTGGCCTCTCTTGTTGCCTCTCAGAGTGGAGCTGGGGCTCTGAAGGTTCCTGTCCCTCTTTGTTTAGGATTCCTTCCAGGTCATTTGGAATTTGTTCCTGGGACCTGCTCCAGACAGATCCCCACCTTGCACAGTGCTGGAAATGTGGAGAATCTGCTGGAATGCTCACTGGCTTTCCTTTTTAAACAGTTTTCTGCAAACTTTACAGTCCCTGGGTTTGCCAGGCCCCAGAGCTGCATGCATATCTGATTTGCGGAGTGGTAAGTTTTGCAGGGAAGAACAAGGAACGAAAGGAAACGTGTTGCTCTCATGTGGAGAGGTGGACTTGCTCCCAGCTCTCTTGGAAGGAGGCAACTTGAGTGTCGTTTGCTTGCAAATGGTTCTGAAGTGGCCCGGCATCGCATCAGAACAATGCTCCCAGCACACAGATGCGCAAGTGAGCACTCGCCCGTGCCAGGCTCTGAGGCGGAGGTGGCTCCAGTTTTCACCAGGCTGGCCTGCCGAGACGGCGAACCGATGTTCGCACTCTCCTACCACTACTGGCCAGGTGCTCGGTGCTCATTTTGGCTTTGTTTTTCCCAAGATGGCCTCAGCCTGGATGCTTCCAATTCAACTGGGCCAAACTGCGCTGGCTGCACTGACGTAAGCGTATCATCAACGTCACCATGCCTGCCGCCAACTCTTGCCAATTCCACTAACTGTCCTTTACTGTCTGTCATGTGCCAGGCCCTGTGCTAAATGCTGGGCAGACAGCCATACACTCATTCCTGGCTTAAGGAGTCCAGGCTGCAAGAGAGCAGAGAAACAAACATTTCAGAACAACACCAACTGAGCGATGCCAGAGGATGCATTATGGGGACATAAAACAGAACACTTAGGTCCAGCCTGGGCACAGGAATCAAGGAAGACTTCTCCCAGCCACTGTGTTTTGAAGAGATGAGTCAGGATAAGCCACAAAAGAGAAGGCACTGAACTCAAGACTTTCCAGCCAGGCGTGGTAGTGCACGCTTGTAATCCCAGAACTTGGGAGGCTGAGACAGGAGGATCGCAGGTTCGTGGCCAGCCTCAGCTACTTAGTGAGGCCCTCCACAATTGAGTGAGACCCTGTTTCAAAATAAAGAATAAAAAATAGGGCTGGGGGTGTAGCTCAGAGGTAGAAGGCCCCTGGGTTCAATTCTCAGTACCACAGGAAAAAAAAAAAAGACATTCTCCAAGAGTGCCTACACCAAGATCAGATGTGGGGAAGATACATCTGTTTCTGCCTTAGGTCAGATTTAGGACCGGGACCTGAAGAGACTTGAGATTCTCTTCTATGGAGGCCAGTGGAAATCAAGGAACATACTTTCTTCTTGCAAGAATTCTCTCTGTAGGATCATCTTAGTAGTGCCACAAAGAATATCTTACTGGCACTTCATTCCACCCCGATCTACCAAGGGACCCCAGAAGCAAGGCCCAGAAAATCAGTCTTTGCCCATCCGGATAGGGGGTACTATGGATCCAGAGTATAACACTACTGGATTTGGTTTGTCATTACTAAATACTTTGGGCCTTTGAGTATTCATTTATCTTATTTTGTTCTATTCATTCATAAAGGAGTTACTAATTACTAATTGATAATGATGGTGCAATAGATTGATGGGTGGGTGGATGGATAGATAGATAACATTAATGGGGCCCTTAGTTATGAATGTATTATCCCAGTACTGGACACATGGATTTATCTCTTTTAATGCTTACAACCAATCTATGAATTAGGTACTGTAATTAAGTCAATAATGCAGGGGGCAAAGTGAGGGTTAGAGAGGTTGAGTGACTCCCTACACAACCAGTCCATGGTGACGTTGAGATCCCACCCAGGGAGTCTGAGCTCTAGGGTTTGATCCCTGGAGAGATGGCAGGAGAGGCCTTCTTGTTGGAGAAAATGCACAATGGTACAGAAGCTCGACTGAGGCTTGGAAGAGCCAAGCATGGCTGGTCACAGAGTGTGATAGTCAGGGATCAAGCAAAGAAGGCCCAGACAGTGTTTGAGGTAGATGAGGGTGGGGCTGCAATGAGATAGTAAACCTTTCATATTTTCCAAGGTAGGTAATGGAAAGCCCTTGATGCTTTAAACACAGAAGAAAGATAGACTCTAGAAAGGCTAATACTGACATAAAACAACATATGCAATTTTCTTAAAAACCACTTTAATACTAGGATTATGTGAAAACCCAAGTAAGATGCCTGATCTCCCATTGCATGCTGAAGGGACATGTGTGGTCCAGGTGGGCTTCTGTGCTCTATGGGGAAGCCACTTTGCAGAGGCATCTCCCAATGGTGTTTCTGTTACATATAGCTTGATCAGTAATCATTGATCTATCAGGGTGTGGTGGTACATGCCTGTAATCTCAGTACTTGGGAGGCTGAGGTAGAAGGATCGAAGGTTTGAGGTCAGTGTATTGGACAGGGTTCACTAGATTAACAGAATTCACAGAATGAGTATATTTGAAAAAGGGATTTATCAGATGGGCTTACAGTTCGAAGCAATGTAGCCCCAAGTTCCGACTGCACGTGGAGAGTCAGAGGAACCAGTAGCTGGTCAAGCAGTCTAAGAGCTGGAGTCTTAGGATCGGAGCAACCACTAATTCAGTCCCAGTCCAAGATGTGAAGATCAGGAAGCTCTTCGGAGAAACGATGGTGAAGTTTCAGTTCGAAGGGCTGGAGGCCGACGATCTCAGACGAGAGCAGAAGATCAAGAAGCTCTTCAGAGAAACGGCGAAGTTCCAGTTCTATGAGCCGGAGGCCGACGATCTCAGGCGAGAGCAGATGCGTTTTCTTC
>PVJS01017626.1:0-35920 GCA_004027185.1 Glis glis
AAAATAAAAGAATAAAATAGGGCTGGGGGTGTAGCTCAGAAGTAGAATGCCCCTGGGTTCAATCCCTGGTAACACACACACACACACACATACACACACACTCTCTCTCTCTCTCTCTCTCTCTCTCTCTCTTTCTCTGTCTGTCTGTCTGTCTGTCTCTCTCTCTCTCACTCACTCACTCACACGGCTAAAAGGGCTACCACCCCTGTGGACACTTGCATTCCAACTGTAAGCTGGGCAGTCTCTTGGGGCTGCTCTCCCAGGACAGGAGAGTGGGTGGCAGGACACAGCCCACCCAGGCTGAGGCGCCTCTCCTGGGAAGCTGGCCCTCGCTGGCCCCAGCTCTGCCCAGCACCCCTCCCTGCCTCCTGGTTGGAGGAAGTGAGTGGGCCCTGCCTGGGGCCTCGGTGGCTGAAGCTGACTGGAGATTGCTGGAAGGTGGTGATGTCACCGTGACACAGCAGTTCGCCTCCGGGGCCAAAGTCAAAAGGAGAGCGAGTCCATTGGCACAGAGGCCCGGGGCTCTCTCGGGAGTGCTCCTCTCCACCGGCTCGTGTAGGCTACTCAAAGCCAGCTTCTTCGTTCAGAGTTCCCTTCCTCAAATTCCCATAGCACTCATCTTCTGTCCCTGCAGTGATCCCATATTCTGGAATTCTCTGGCAGTCTTTCTTTTTTTTTAAATTTTTTATATTTTATTGTGCTGGGATTGAACACAGGGGCATTAGTTGTGAATTCGTTGTGAATTGCTAAGTTGCTGAGGCTGGCTTCGAACCTGTGATCCTCCTGTCGTAGTCTCTCAAGTACTGGGATTACAGGTGTGTGCCACCACAGCCTGGCTCCAGGGCAGTCTTGATGATTTTAAACATTCTGTCCAACTGGGCGTGGTGGCGCATGCTTGTAATCCCAGTACTTGAGACAGGAGGATGGCAGGTTCAAGGACAGCCTCAGCAAGTAGTGAGACTCTCAGCAAAGTGAGACCCTGTTTCAAAGTAAAAATAAAAAGGGCTAGGGGTGTAGCTCAGAGTAAGAATGCCCCTGGGTTCAATCCCAGAAACACATACACACAGACACACACACACACACACACACATACACACACACACACACAAACATTTTGTCCCTTTGTTTTTGCATCTAAACACACTCATTAATCATAGAAAATCACTCTGTGTCTGACCATGTATCCTGGAGCTTTGGGAACATGGAGTCACCATGCAGTATTAAAAACAGATCTTGTGAGCCAGGTGTGGTGGTGCACGCCTGCAATTCCAGTACTTGGGAAGCTGAGAGGAGCATCACAGGTTCAAGGCCAGCCTCCGTAACTTAGGGAGACCGGTTCAAAATAAAATGGGCTGGGGGTGTAGCTCAGAGGTTGAATGCCTCTGGGTTCAATCCCCAGTGCCCAAACCAACAAACAACAAACAACAACAAAAAAACAGAGCTCGTGATAATGTGCATCCTTGTCTCTTTCTCCAATTTCACACCTGCACGTTTTTCCAGAAATATTAATAGCTTCTTAGAGTCAGGGACTGTGTCCCTTTCTTTCTTTTGTCTGCACCAGGACTCTCCTGTGGGGCTGAGTATGTGGGAAACTCTAAAAGCGCTCATGGGAGGTGTTAAGCTCCCCCTCTAGTCCTTGTCAAGGGCTCTCTCCCACTACTGCATGGCCGGGGGTGTCTGCAACAAGGGCCTGGTGGGTGGGCAAGAGGGAGGCGTATTTCCCTTCCCACCATCAGGCTATATTGAAAGGTGACAGTTGTCCTGGGGCTCGGGGTGAAACCCGGCTGGACTTGCAGGGGCCCAGGATGCTTTCAGAAACCTCTCCTTGCTCCCTTGCACCAAACACCCTACTCCCTGGGAGGCCGCGTGCCAGACCCACACAGTAAATGGGTCCTTTGTCAGCTGGAGTCTGAATACAAGCATCTCCTCTGCATCCTCCAGACGACCCGGGGTTTTACCAGGGAGCTTGCGCTGCCCGATGCTGTCCCCTGCAGGCGGCGGGCGGGCAGCATCCATGCTACCCCGTTTGCAGGCTCAGCCCGTGCGTCCAAATGGTGGCTCTTCATCACCTCAAGTTGTCAGAGCAGCTAATAGCGCATGAACAGGAAGAAAATTAGAGAACTGGCAGCCGGAAGACTCTGAGATGAATGGCAGAGGGGATGAGGATAGTCGATGGAGACTGAGGTTTCAAATAACTTAGGGCAGTGGGGGTGGGAGAAGGAGGAACCAGTGTTTACAACCACCATCTCACTTAAATCCAGGCTCCTAACAACCTGAGGAAGCCGTTGTTCTGAACTCCTGTTTAATGGGTGATGGACTTGAGTCTATGAAAGGTTCAGTAACTAACTGGGCGTGGTGGTGCACACCTGTAATCCCAGTTCTTGGGAGGCAGAGACAGGAGGATTGCAGGTTTGAGGACAGCCTTAGCAACCTAGCGAGACTTTCAGTAACCTAGTGAGACCTTGTTTCAAAAAGAAAAAGTAAAATCGGGCTGGGAGTATAGCTCAGAGGTGGCATGCCCCTGGGTTCAATCTTTAGTACCACACACACACTAAAGAAAGGTTCAGAACTACCTGAGTTGGCATTATGAGTAAACGGCGGAGTCAGGACTTGAACTCTGGGGCCCCAGATCTCTTGACTTTGGGTGTCCCAAGCACCCCTTGCTAAGAGATCAGAATCCTTTGTGGGAGGGAAGTTCCTTTATTTAGGGTGTTGAATGGGTGCTTTGGAATGAAAGTGAAATTTCATCAGGAAATTCCCTTCTCTTGACTTTTAACAGTAGCCTCTGTGATATGATTTGAGGGGTGCTGGGAAGATCTCCCCAACTTGCTTATCATGACTCATTATAGGAGGGTCATTCCTCTGAATAAAATTAGTCAAATGGTACTCTTAGGTTGAATGAGAATATAGTTCCTAAGCGGGCCAGCAATCCCATCTTAAGCCTTTTTTTGTTGTTGTTGTTGTTTGGTGATACTAAAGATTGAACCCAGGGTGTTCTACCTCTGAGCCACACACCCCCCCCCAGACCTATTTATTTATTTTGAATCAGGGTCTTCCTACATTGCTGAGGGCCTCACTAAGTTGCTGCAGCTGGCCTAGAACCTGCAATCCTACTGTCTCAGCCTCCCAAGTCCTGGAATTACAAGCGTTCACCACCATGCTTGGCTTCACCTTGAACCTTTAAATCTCAATTTGACCTCCATCTCTAGGTGATTCCTCAGCACTCCATCTAACCGGCCGTGAGGTCCTGCCCAGCCTGGCCCTGAAGTGGCACCCGAGCCTGCCCTGCATGTTCTCTTCCTCTGGTCTGCTCAGGCCCTTGCCAGCTTGCTCCTGGCTCTGGGCTTCACCATTTAACCAAACAGTGCAGCAGTGAAAGAGAACTTTCCAAGAGGGAAATCTGATAATGTCATGCTTCCTCTTAAAATCCTCCTCGTTACCTTGAAGAAGGGCAAAAAGTCCTTGAGGGGTCTATGCTCAGGTCTTATTATTACCCTCCTTTCTAGCCTCAACTCTCTCTAGCCTCCCCTGCCCACCTGCTTCCAGCCCCCTCCTGCACCCCATCCTCAGCCTGTCACAGCGTTGTCTTGTTATTGCCTGTGTTCCTTCACGTCTCCATGTTTTGTTTTTGCCAGGGAAACCCTTCTCCTTGGGTGATCATCTGACCCCTTCTCAGTGAAGCCATCCTTGATTCCCACCCTCAACCTCCAAGGGGGAGGTACGTTTTTATGTCTTTGTGTTCCTCACTGAGCCTGGATCCTTGAATGAACGAAGAAAAGGAGTAAACAAAGCTAATGAGTGGACACTCCAGTTCAAAGATGTGCTGCTCTGGAAATGAACACACACCAAACCCTGGCTGTATTTTCAGATGTTCTATGATGTACCAAACATGTATCCACGTGCACTTGTGAGATACGCTGGCTCTGCTAGGATAAATAATGTGATGGGTCTTGAACTTACACAAGCCGACTAGTTTCAGAACATTGCCATGGAGACGAATGGAGACTCGGAGCAGCAGGGTACCACTTAGGCAGTGACAGATTTTACAGGAAATGGGCTCAGATACACCTTTCTTGTCAAAAACCCTCCTAGCTATTGGAAAGAGTGCTTTGAGACAGAATAGAATCTTGCATCCCCCATGGATGAAAAGCCCCCGAAGTTAGGAAAACAGGAAGTAGCAGGTCAGGAAGAACATAAATTCGTACCGATAGACTGAAAGACAAAAGGAGCATGAGGATGCTGGAGCCCCGATGTGGCATTTGAGAGAATAAACAGAAGATGTTTGAAACTGAGATGGTCCCCGACCATCAACTTTATGATGGTTTGAAAGTCATAGCATTCAGTAGAAACTGTGCTTTGAATTTTGATCTTTTCCTGGGCTAGCGGTGTGTGGTATGACTCTCTCTAATGATGCTGGCCAGCATCAGCGAGCTGTAGCCCCCAGACAGCCACTTGATCCCGACGGGAAGCAGCTGACATTGTACAGTGTGCTGTTGTTGCTAAGCTATGGTGCTTGGTAGGTTAGATGTATTAAGTGTATTTTTGATCATAAGTCAAGGAGCATCTGTATATAATTATGTATTTATATATTTACATATTCTGTTGTGTGACGTGAGGAAACTGGTCCCTTGGCTCTTGTTAAAGTGCTAGTTACTTTTCTATATGATCTATATACCCACCATATAACCCTCCACATCAGGGAATGAACTGGACCTATCATGACCATCTAATCCATAGATCCTTCTGGAATTTTTAAGCTGTCCTTTCTGGTCCAAGACCACAATCAGGAGTATGTGTGGCCTTGTTCTCATGGCTCTTTGGTTTTCTCTGATCTGGAGCAGTTCCTCAGTCTTTCATGTTCTCAACTGTTTTGAGGAGAACAGGCTTTCATTCTGGAGGATGAATCTGTCTGGTGTCTCATGGCCAGGCTCGGGTGGACCATGCTTTCTTCATAAGAATGCCACAGAAATGATGCTTCCAGTGAGTCGCACGGGGGTGGGGCGGAGAACATATGCTGTCAATCATCCCATCACTGGTGCCATTTATCTTGGCCGCCAGCCATGTTGGTGTCTGCCAGGTTTCTTCTCTGTGAGATCACCCTTTCATTGGATTGGCGTTTTGTGGGGAGATATTCCCGTTCTTTATCAAGCTTCCATCTACCAATCCCAGTCTCCATTGTGGTCTCCTGCCAGAACCAACCACCAGTATAACAGCTGCCAAATGCTTTTCTATTTCCATCATTCCTTCTCATATTAGTTAGCAGTCTACTGAAATAAAGAGCTTTCCCATTTTCTGTGTTTGTTTACATGTTTATTTCAGTAAGGAATCCTGTTTTATTCAATAAGTCATATTCCATTCCCATCCTTGTTTATTTTGAGGTTCAAATTGTTCTAGACGTGGCAGGTAGAGTCCCTTCAGGTGGCTCCTGCATCCTTCTGACATAGCCCCACCATTCTCAGTACTTTATTACTTTCTGGCAAAACAATATGACCCAGACTCGTCTTTTATACTTTCCTTGCTTTAGCCTAGAATTCTCTCTCTCCAAGTAACCCTGCTTCCTTTCAGGGAGTGTGCTATTTAGAAACCAAGATCCGGGGCCTTCATGTAATTATGGTTACTGAGGTGTCATTGCTTCTAGGCCTGTTGAGTGGACAGATCTAGAAAATATAAACAAATGTTTATGCACATACATCCGTAACAATTTCTATACCTACCTGTGTTTATATATTAAAAACAATGTAAGATCACCCTTTGATGTTGATGATACTTCTACCTTCAATTCAACTGCAGTTCACCTTCAAGGGTCTTTATAGTTTTCTCCTTCATATTTATAACTCCCTTTTCCAACAGTAAGGAAAATGGTTTTCATTACCTTCCATATTTGTACTTATTTCCTCAATAAGTTTTCCTATTTATGTAATATAGCCAATCTCCTAATCACATCTACTGTGCCTTTGGCCCCCATTCCCTGCCCCGCCCAGTGCCTGTTTCCTTGGGCACCAGCAGGCCCACTATCAATGTCCTTACATGGTACTTCCCTCTGGCAATACCTCTCAGAGGCCTATGACTCTTCCATGCCATGAAGGAAGGGAAGGGAAAAGGAAGAGAAGACTGTAGATCCTTTTAACTGAAAGCTAAAAGGAAGAAGGAGATGCCAACAAGTGCTTTGTCAAATACTAACTAATAAGGTATAGATAGATGCACACACATATCTGAATTGAATTGGTAATGAATATTGATTTAATAAATTATCTAGTATTTACATTTAAAATGTAACACAGTCTAGATGTCTTCTTCATAAGTCTCATCAATACATAGATGGAGTGAAGTGGGAAATATAAACTAGCAGTGACAAGGTCAAAGAGATGACCAAAGGGCAATTTGAAGTGGCATTAAGACAAGACACCTCTCAACATTTGGGGGACACAGTTAAAAGCAGTTCACCCTTTGATGTTGAAGTCAACAAAAATCAGCCTCAAGTGAATGAGATCAGCCATCTTGAAAGATGACTTGTTACTGGACACAACCTGGGTACCTTCCGAATCTCCACGGAGGAGACTGAAGAGCCTTCCAGAGTCTTTCTCTGGAGTCATTCATTGAACACTATTCATACTGATGTCTGCCATGTTTTCCCCTTGTTCTGTTACCTTTTTTCTCTGTGGGACTGTGTGTCAGTCTGCTAAGCACTAGAGGATATAACAAGGAGGGAAATGTAGTCATTGCAATTAGGAAGTCCATAGTTTGCGGGGGAAGATGGACTGGACACCAGGCCATTTCAGTGCAGGTGCTCAGGGTGTGGTAGGAGTGAGCATCTAGCACCGACTGGGTGGAGGGTGTACGCAAAGAAGATCTAGAAGAGGTGATGTCTAGGCTGAGACCCCAGGGACTAGTGGAAGTCAGCCAAGAGTGGAAGGAATATTACAGGATGAGAGGCCGAAGTCTGGAAAGGTAAGAGCATGGTGCACTTGGAGAGTGGCAGGTGTCTGGGTGCAGCTGTGATGGCTTTTGAGGGGGAGGGGAGGAGATGAGGCTGTATTGCCAAGCAAGGCTTGGATCAGCAGAGGTCTTGGAAGCCAGATTTAGGCACTTGGACTGTCTCCCAGGGAGCGTGAGATGTCCCTCCAGGATGTTATGCAGATATGTAATATCATAATCCCATTTTAGAAAACCTCCCTGACTGTGTGCAGCAACCTTGAGTTGAAAGGCAAGATTCTCACAAGACCTCCTTCACTTCAGACACCAGCCCCACATTTAGAGGTCCCCAGGGTCACCTTCTCTTCAAAAAAGGTGGCTACGAATTTGGAGGTTCCCACAACAAACTTCAGGTTCACTAGTTCACTAGGACAATTCACAGAAATCAGGAAAGTGTTAGGCTTACGATTAGTTTTATTATAGTAAAAAGATACAAATTGGGACCAGTCAAAAGAAGAAACGTATGGGGTGGGATCTAAGAGGATTTCAAAAGGAAAGCTTCATTATCGTTAGGAGGCATTAATGCATGGCGATGGGATCTAGGGTAATTTAAGCTTCGGTGTCCAGAATTTTTATTGAGGCTTCCTTAGCTAGGCATAATCCCCTGAAGTTTTGTCTAGATGGCTAAACTCAGTTTCCAAGTCTCCTCTCCTTCAGGCTGATACCACTTGGCCCAAAGCAATCACTCGGTGGTTCTTTCTGGCCAGCTTCTACTCCTAGCATCTCATTATAAATGAAGGCCTCCGTGAATAACAAAGTCACTTCTGTCTCTCAGGGATTAGAGATTACCTCCCAGGAGCAGGGACAAAGGTCAGACCTCTCTTTAGGTAAGCCCACATTCCTTACTACCTACTTGTGGTTTGACAGTTGAATTGGATGAGAGCAAGTCTGGAAGCGGAAAACAGGTGTTTGCTGCAGAAACCCAGGGAAGGGAACACGGGGGCCTAGACTAAGGGACAGCAGAGGACGGGGATGGAAAGAAGCCAGAGGAGATCAAGTGTGTTACCGGTAGAATGTCAGGACGTGGAGGTGGTTGACATTGGATAAGGTGGTGGAGGGATGGGGAGACATTGAGGATGATGGGCAGGTATCAGGCCTGGACAAATAGTGGGTTTGGGGTACTGTTTGCCATGCTCTCTGGCTTCTCAGCTTCCTGATCAACCATCCCAGCAGAATGCTTGGCATGTAGCAAGTCTTCAGCAAGTATCTTTTGAATGAGGAATGAACGTGTGGACCTGTCATCCAGCAAAAGACGCAGTGACTTCACCAGGACTGTGCATGAGAGCAGGCCAGGCTCAGAAACGTGTACTCCCCACTTCTGAAATGGCCATGGATGAGCTCGCCCGTCTTCAGTAGGTGGCCATTTTTACCTTCCGTGTGGCTGTTTCCCAGGATTGTTTAAGTATGACTGCGGATGTTTATGTGTGTAGTAAAGGTGGGAGGTTCTGTGCAAGTTGTGAATTTTACTATTCATTTGAAAACTAGACACAATACTATACTGGAGGAGCCTGAAAAGGAGATTGTATGTGCTTAGAATGGAATTGAGGCCAGTGTTGGGGGGGAGGGCTTTCTTTTCCCTCTGCGTTAGTCAACTTTTTCTCACAAAACACCCCAGAGAAACAAAGGAGAAAATCTTTCCTTCCTTCCTTCTTTCCTTCCTTCCTTCCTTCCTTCCTTCCTTCCTTCCTTCCTTCCTTCCTTCCTTCTTCCTTCTTCCTTCTTTCCTTCTCTTCAAGTAGTACTTTTATTCTGTTTCCAGCTGTTATTTTTCCTTTTTATTTTTGGAAGCTCATCAAGTGCCGTGTGCATGTATGTCCAGAGTATCACTCTGAACTAAATCATGATGTGAGACTACAGTGCACCCATAAAGGCATATTAAGGAAAGCGTTATTTTGGCTCACGGTTACAAAGGTCCCAGTCCATAGTCTCTCGGCCCCATCACTGTGGGCCTGTGGCGAGGCAGAGCATCATGTGTGATGGAGCAGAGCTACTCTCCAGGGTGGCCAGGAAGCAGAGAACAAGAAAGGGGCCAGACACAAGGTCTACCCTTCCAGGGCACACCCCCAGCTACCCACTTCCTCCAACCAGGCCCCACCATCTCTCAACACTGCCATCAAATTGTGAATCTACCAATGGGTTAATCCATGGATGAGGTCAGAGCCCTTATGATCCAATTGGTTCTCAAAGCTCCACCTCCGTGCACTGCTGCACCCGGGACCCCGCCTTCAACACAGGAGCCTTTGGGGGACGCTCCAGATCTCAACTATACCACGCTCTCTTCCTGGTTTCATGTGCAGAGAGTTTGATTAGGGGACACGCCCGGCTTCTCTCTGTCCCTTGCTCTCTTTTGTCCCATAGTTGAACTGCTTGGTGAGCTTGGGAAAGGGAACGGAGGGGACCTGGCTGGGTCTCTTCCTGCCACTCTCTGAGGATCTGCCTGCAGAGAGCATATGTTGTGATCAGCGTTCAGCCAGGTGCTCAGTTGGGGAGACGAGGCCTGCAGGGGAGACTTAGTTCGCCTCCTCCTAGCACACGGTGCTAGCATGCCCCTGTCACTGTACACCTAAGTCACATTTCTTGAATCAGTTTATTATTAGTAAATTCACAAAAGAGTGGTGCTATTTATTTCTTTTCTCTTTTCTTTTTTTGGTACTGGGGCTTAAACCCAAGGATGTTCTACCTCTGAGCTATACCCCAAGCCCTATTTTGTTTTTTAACTTTTTTTTTTTGCAGTACTGGGGATTGAACCCAGGGGCATTTTACCTCTAAGCTACACCCCAGCCCTGTTTTTTTATTCTTTATTTTGAAACAGGGTCTCACTAAGTTGCAGAGGGCCTCACTAAGTAGCTGAGGCTGGCTGTGAACCCAGATCCTCCCGTCTCAGCCTCCCAAGTACTGGGATTATAAGCGTGCGCCACCATGCCCGGTTCTTGTTTTTTAATATTTTGAAACAGGGTCTTGCTAAGTTGCTGAGGATCTCACTAAATTGCTGAGGCTGGCCTCAAACCTGTAATCCTCCTGTCCCAGCCTCCCAAATACTGGAATTATAGGCATACACTGGCACACCCAGCTGGTGCTGCTAGTGTCTCTCCCCAGTACTGGGCCGCCAGTTGAAGAGCAGAGGTCTACAGCCAACTTGCCAGGGCCTTCATTATCAGCCCTGGCTCCCTGAGTGGTGGATTTATGGCTCCTTTACAGTCTGAGTTTCAGGGCTTTTAGGGAGCGTCCCAGCCTCCTTTCATGGTTAGGATATGGTTAACCATCTGAGCTGGGATTCAGTTAAAGATTACCGAGTTGTGATTTCTGACTGGTTCTAAGAACCCTGAACCTCAGTAAATATCAACTGATGTCTTTAGGAATGCGCTGCGTGGGCTGATGTGAGGTTGCTGTTGGGTGGGCTTTGGGCACGACACCGGTGGCCATGGGCGGTTTCCTGGTGCCGATGTTGGCTGTACCCAGGGACGTCTGGGGACGTTTCCAGTGCTAGCCAGCAGGTGGTATTCGTTATGTCCCTCAACCCTCCAAGTATGAACGACTTAAAAACCGGGGACAAAGGTTACCTTTGGGAGACTTTTTTCTCTTTTGTGCCCATCATTCTTGAAAAGTCCACACTGCTTATTATGGACCCCTGGGTGATAAAGGGGTGAGTCAGCTGGGGGTGGGGCTTAGTGATAGAACATTAGAACATGTGCTTAGGATGTGCAAGGCCCTGGGTTCGATCTCCAGTACCAGAAAAAAAAAAAGGGGGAGAGGAATGAGTTGCTGAACCAGGGGAAATATTACAAGATGGAAGGAGGAGCTTATATACAAAATTACAAAAAAATTGTAAAAATTATTACTTTGATCTAGGCTTTAGACATTGCTGTACCTTATCCCATAATACTGGTGGCCAATATGAGGTCAGTACATCTCCAGTATTTACCAGCCACAGTGGGCAGCATCTCTCTGCTGGAAGAAAGGCTGCAGGCATGGAATGAGGGCTCAGTTACTGGTCACAGGCAGCTCTAGTCTGTTCTAGAAGCCAGGCTTAAAGGGAGGTCTTAGTGACGCCAGGTGGTAGAAGCCAAAGCAGGGATTGTGGAGCCAAGTAGAAGTTGGTTTGAATCCTACCTCTGCTGTGACCTTGGGCATAATACTTGATCTCTCTGAGCTTCTCTGAACCACTATTTTGTTAGCTGTAAAATGGGAGTGGTACCATCACATGATACTGTCAGGGTCAAAACACAAGATAGAAGCATGACCCTAGCACCAAATCTTGTTGACATTGACGTGTCAGTATACTACAAGGCCTGATGCCCACTTATTGATGATATTAATTTCTTCCACGTGGCTGCTCTGACCTCCAGAGACCTGTGGGAAGTCTTCCAAACCCTGCACCCTCTGACCCGTGTGAATCAAATCTTGTTTCGCTGTGTGAGTTTTCTTTTCTTTTGTGGCACTGGGGAATGAATCCTGAGACATTCTACCTCCGGACTACACCCCCCAGCCGTTTTATTCTTATTTTGAAACAGGGTCTTGCTAGGTTGATGAGAGTCTCACTACTTGCTCAGGCTGTCCTTGAACCTGCAATCCTCCTGTCTCAGCCTCCCAAGTACTGGGATTACAAGCATGAGTTTTCTATTGCTGTATCTGTATTCTACTTCCTCATCTAGACTATAATCTTTCAGAGCAGCGACTTTCATCTTTTTTGAATTTTCCATTTTTGAATCTTAGCACAGTGTCTTTTTGCACGTTGCACTTGCTTAAAAAATAGGAATTGATTGCTATTTTACCTACTTTTGTCTCCTAAAAATTGCCCTATAGTCATGAGCTGAACTTAGCTTACATGAGGTTGTTACTATGAAGTAATGTGTTTGTTCATTTATCTGTTTGGTGGCCCCGCCATGACTCACATATCCAAAGGAGGACCACTGCCTTATAAGGAGGCCCAGTGCAGGGTCACTATTCCAAGGAGCCTGTCACCTCTCAAAGTATTTTTGGAATGCCAGTTTGCATCAGCACCAGCCTTGGGGTGGGGAATCTTCACACCTCTCGTGAGGAATTATTTTTGGAAATGGTGCAAGGCACTTTGGCCAAGTTTGTGGCCATTGGGGGAGGGGTGAGCGTGGAGAGAGATGTGCAGTGTGTTAATCATCAGTTACTATCCACTGGGGTGTTTCCAGTGTGCCAGGCAGACTCCATTATTATACCCATTCTACAGACAAGGAACCTGAGGCACAGAGTGTAAACCACACTCTGTGCAGGGGACTCCATTGTTGTTGTTGTTGTTGTTGTTGGTGTTGGTGTTGGTGGTGGTGTGTGTGTGTGTGTGTGTGTGTGTGTGTGTGTGTGTTATTTATTACATTATTTAGCTCATGTTAGGGGACCAGTGGCTCTTCTGCATCCTAACAGAGGTGAGGGGCACAGCTGTCATATCTAAAGACAACAAAGCCAACAACAGTGGCATCTGAATTGGTGGGAGCAGAGGGAGGTGTAAGGGAGCTGAGAAAACTGGTCAGATCCTGCAGCATCAGCAAGCATAGCCCCTCCACCCGTGGGCTCCTCTGGGGAGGACTGGAGAAGGGAGGAGAGGACTGGCATGTACTTGGGGAAATGGCCCCTAAAATCCCCAACCAAAGGGATTCCTTTTATGCCTCTCTTTTTTACTTTCTTATAATCGTATTCATGTCTGCTGACTATAAAAGGAGAATCAAGTTCATTGTAGAAAACTTGGAAAATAGAGAGACACGTAAAGAAAAAAAAAAGCCTCTCTATAAATGTCCCTCTCCTCCTCCAGATCTCAGGCTTTGCTGAGACAAGGCGCCGAGCAGATCACTGCACATGGGTTATTTATAAAGCCCCCCTTCCTCCCCACCTCCTCCCCTCCCTGCTTGGCTAGAGAGAGGACCTCGGCCAGGACATTCCCCTGCAGCCTACTCAGGCTGCTATATAAAGCCTGCCCTTCTCCGGGCTGGATCTGAACGTTCCTTATCTCTCTGTAGCAGGACTCTGATAATCTGCCCTGTTGGCAGGTGCTCCTGAGATCTGCTGGCGGCTGCTATCAGGGCCTCCAGCCCCCCTGTGGTCGTCTTCTCTGGTTCCCACTGAAACTTGGCCAACAGCACTAACTGAAACCTCAAATACAGGAAGTTGTTTGCTCAGTTCATTACAGGACAGGTGCCAGACATGAACTTAATGGGCTTGGCATGGGTGGCGGGTGTGTCCGGCACACGCAGCCTCCGTGGTCAGTACTGACGAACCATCACAATCCACGATGTCCCCCTTCGGAAGCAGCTGTGCCAACCCCCTGCTCTCTCGACCCCCATTCCTGCTTCCCTCCCCTTTCTCTTCATTAGCGCTTGGCTCAGACTCCTCTTTATCCATATGGCTTCGGCAGGCAAAGGCCTTACATGGCTGGTGGCCTGCTGTGTCTCAGTTCCAGAATTCCAGGCTGGACTCGTACCTCATTGAGAGTGGACTGCAGCAGATGTACTTTGCCTGGAAATTAAGTTTTGCCAGGGGAGGCAGGACCCTCTTATCACCGCAAGTTGGGGCACAGGAGAGATGAGAGAGGGAAGGTAGCCTGCTGAAAAAAATGCACAGGTTTTAAATCAGACAAACCTCACGTGAAATCCTAGCTCCTCCACTGAAAAGGAAATGCGAGCCGGGTGTGGTGGCGCACACTTGTAATCCCAGTACTTGGGAGGCAGAGACCGGAGGATCTGGGTTCGCGGCCAGCCTCAGCTACTTAGTGAGGCCCTCCACAACTTCGTGAGACCCTGTTTCAAAATAAAGTATAAAAAATAGGGCTGGGGGTGTAGCTCGGAGGTAAAACGCCCCTGGGTTACATAAGCCCCTTGAAGCTTAGTTTTCTCATCTTTAAAAGAGTGTGATGCTCCTATCTTAGAACTGATGCAAAAATTAAGATGACATATACAAAGCACTGGAAACATATTGGATCATACTACATAACTATTATAATTATTGATAGTAATTGTTTATGGCCATTTGGATGGAAGAGAAGGTGTGGTTTCTTCTTCTTAGATTCATCAAGGGAATTCTTGACCTCCGTTGTTAAAAGACCCCATCTGGGCAAGGAGGTATCTGTTTCCATTGGCATTTCAGTAAGTTTTTCAAGTTTTGAGAGAATTCTTTCAAAGCAATTTCTGGGCCTTGAGAAGGTTCTGTTTCACCTTTGTATTGCCTCATGAGAATCAAACAAACCTTATATGAAAAGGCAAGTCCCTATAATTGGTTAAAATTCAGGAATGAAATATTCCTACTATAAGCACTTACAAAATGGATGATTGTCTATAAAATAACAATGATGAAAACCTTACTTAACAGAACTTATAAAGTACAGTTAAAGCAGTGCCCAGAGGTAAATGCATAGTATTATGGTTAATTTTATATGTCAACTTGACTGGACCATCGCGGGCCAAAATATTCAGTTGCATATTATTTTGGGTAAGTCTGTGAGTGTGTTCCTGAATGATATTAGCATTTGAATTGGTAGATGGCATCAAGTAGATGTGAGTAAACCTCATCCGGTCTGCTGAAGGCTTAACAGAATGAAAGCCTGGGTAAGAAAGACTTCCCTTTCTCCCTCTATCTTTGAGCTGGGACATAGGTCTTCTTCTGCCTTTGGATTCAGTTTTAGACCATTGGCTCTCCTGCTTCTCAGGCCCTCTGACTAGACTAGAACTCTGCCATCAATGTCTATCTAGCTTGCTGAAAACCATTCTTGGGCCTTCTTAGCCTCCATGATCATGTGAGCTAACACCTTATAATAAATTAATAAATATCCCATTGGTTCTGTTTCTCTGGAGAACCTTGACTAATGTCCATAGTTTTGTAATGAATTAATTAATGATTCAAAAGGAATGAAAGAATGAAATAAGCATCCAAATGGAGTAGTTAGAAAAAAGGCAGCAAATCTTAGGAAGCAGAAGGAAGGAATTAACAAATGTTAAAGAAAAAAATGAGTGAATTAAAAAAACAGAAAATAATTTTTATAATTATATACCATTATAGTTATTTTATAATTAGTTACAATAACTAATATATTAAAAAACTAACTCTTTGAAAAACACTAAGATTTATAAATCACCAGCTGACCTTATCCAGAGGAAAGAAGGGAGAAAGCACAAATAAGAATTGTTAAGAGCTGGGCGTGGTGGCGCACGCTTGTAATCCCAGTACTTTGGGAGGCGGAGACCGGAGGATCCGGGTTCGCGGCCAGCCTCGCTCTCTCTCTCTGTCTCTCTGTCTCTCTCTCTCTACCTAGTGAGGCCCTCCGCAACTTCGTGAGACCCGGTTTCAAAATAAAGTATAAAAAAATAGGGCCGGGGGTGTAGCGCGGAGGTAGAACGCCCCTGGGTTCAATCCCCGGTACTGCAAAAAAAAAAAAAAAAAAAAAAAGAATTGTTAAGGAGAAAATAATCACAGATTGAGGGAATTGGAAGAATCCTTAAGGACTGTTTTGTTCCACTTCATAAAAGTATGCTTTAAAAGTTATGTAGTAAATAATTAACCTTACCCAAAGAGAGATCTGACTTTCGTCTTGCCTCCCAGGAGGAAATCTCTAGGCCCTTAGAACGTCCTACCTGCTGATAGTGTCTTTGTTTATCTGGGAGTCTTGGTCCACATAGGATGATATTCTAACATTGTGATTTATGATGAGAGCTTGGATCACTTGGTGTCTACCTCTGGTGAGTGTGTGTGTGTGTGTGTGTGTGTGTGTGTGTGTGTGTGTGTAGAATGTCTGGAGACCAGAGGCCAGCCATGTGGCAGTCAGCCGTGTCTATGTGATGGTGTAACCAAGTTTTTCCTTCAGTGGTTCCCTTTCCTCGTGGTCCCATCTGGGTTACCAGAATGATACGGGGTGTCTCCTCTTACTGGGTTCTTATCCAGTGGATTTCAATGAATGAAGTCCAAGGACTAATGAAAGGTATAGAAATATGAAAGTTTACTTGTAAGCCAAGAAAGATAGAAAAAAAATTAGTTCCCCCAAACATGGGGGAAAGACGGGGTCCCCCAAAGAGAGTAACCATTGAAGGAGAGTAACCATTGAAGGTCTTGGGAAGCGAGCTTTTATGATTTCTTGTAGTCTCCCATCTGCTCTTTTGTGATTGGTTGGAGTTGGGTTTTGGGGGCCCAGTATCTTTTGCCCAGTTTCAGTTCTTAATTTGAATTGTCATCTAATGGGCTGGTGGGCTCTCCTCTCCTGGCCCCACTTGTCTGCTCACCTCCTCTCACCTTTGTTTACACAGGTCGTCCTCAGATTGCAGCTCGCAGAAGGCCTGAAGTTTTGTTTTGATTCCATAGTCCTTCCCTGGTCATTGTTACCTTTATATCTTATTAACCTTCCCTATTTTTGTTCTTTATACAGATGGCCCCTTCGAACACTTCCTGTTCCCAGGTCCTCTGTCCTGCCTCAATTGAGTGCCAAGACAATCCCGGGACACTCATGCCCAGGCGAGCTCCCCTGGTCGGAAGTCCTCTGTGTATGGTCACATGTTGTTGCTGGGAAAGTAGTGCTGTCCATGGCATCTCTGGGAGAGGACAGCTGGAGGCTCCATGCTTGGGAGCTTCCTAGACTCTGCCCTAGGTGCCTCTTCCCTTGGACGATTTTAATCTGTATCCCTTTACACTCATAACGAATAGCCACAATTTTAACAGCTATGGGTGAGTTTGGTGAGTCCTTCTAGCAAATTATTAGACCTGAGGAGAGTGTTGGGAAGCCCCTAACTTTCCAAAACCTGATATATCCGATGCTATCTGCGAAAATATAACTTACCCAAAACAGACTTAACATCATATTCACTCTCATATTCAACATCAGTCTCCCCTTACTTCATCTATATATTAAAAGAAACCCCCAAGAAACTAACAGTTCATATGGAAAAAGAAGCAAAAACAAAAAAATCATTACCACTACAACCAGCAAAACCTACCCCTACGAGCTACGATCCATCACGAAAACCACGATAATCAGAAGAGTAGGACATTTTGTTCCAATAAAATAGGAAGTCCAGAAATAGACTGAGACTTACTGGGAATTTAGCCTATGATAATGATGGCATTTCAAATCGTTGGTGAAAAGGATGCATTGTCCAATAAATGGTGTTGAGACAACTGGATGGCTGTCTGGAAGAAAATTCAGTCGGATCCATACCTCACTTCTTACAGCAGGATACATACCGGGAGGAATCAGTGCTTTACATTTTTAAAAATGTTAGAAAGAACTCTGGGAGATTACAAAATGATCTGATGAGCATGTTGGAATAGGCAAGAACTTCCAAAGTGTAACACTAATTACAGAGACATAAGGAAAAAAAAGCAATAACTTCAAAGTGTAACACTAGACACAGAGTCATAAAGGAAAAAAAAGCGATAACTTAAAAAAAATTTTTTTTTTGTGGTTCCAGGGATTGAACCCAGGGGCATTCTACCTCTGAGATACACCCTCAGCCCTATTTTTTATTCTTTATTTTGAAACAGGGTCTCACTAAGTTGTGGAGGGCCTCACTAAGTAGCTGAGGCTGGCTGCAAACCTATGATCCTCCTGTCTCAGCCTCCCAAGTACTGGGATTACAAGTATGTGCCACCACGCCCGGCTTTTTTATTTTATTTTGATACAGGGTCTCACTAAGTTGCCCAGGCTGGCCTTGAACTTGCTATCCTCCTGTCTCTCCAGTCACCACCAAACCCAGCAAGCGTATTTTTCATGGCTTAATGTTATGCTTTTAAATTTGCTTCTGAGGCCGGGCGTGGTGGCGCATGCTTGTAATCCCAGTACTTTGGGAGGTGGAGACTGGAGGATCCGGGTTCACAGCCAGCCTCAGCTCGCTCGCTCTCTCTCTCCCTGTCTCTCTCTCTCTCTCTCTCTCTCTCTCTCTCTCTCTCTTTACTTAGTGAGGCCCTCTGCAACTTCGTGAGACCCGGTTTCAAAATAAAGTATAAAAAATAGGGCCGGGGGTGTAGTGTGGAGGTAGAACGCCCCTGGGTTCAATTCCTGGTACCGCAAAAAAAAAAAAAAATTTTTTTTTGCTTCTGTTTGTTTTCCCATGAATAATTTGTAATGCAATAGAAGTAGTCACCTAGCTGGGCGTGTTAGGGCACGCTTGTAATCTCAGTACATGGGAGGCTGAGACTGGAGGATCGCAGGTTCGTGGCCAGCCTTAGCTACTTAGTGAGGTCCTCTGCAACTTAGTGAGATTCTATTTCAAAGTAAAGAATAAAAAATAGGACTGGGGGTGTAGCTTGGAGGTAGAATGCCCCTGGGTTCAATCCCCAGTACCGCAAAAAAATAAAATAAATAAAAAGGGCTGGAGGTGTAGCTCATTGGTAAGCACCCCTGAATTCAATCCCCAGTACCCAAACAAACATCCCAAAAACAAAACTATAAGTTCATCAGAGAACTTGTAAAATAAAACTAGAGGGAGGGAGGGAGGGAGGGAGGGAGGGAGGGAGAGAGAGAGAGAGAGAGAGAGCATTTACCATTTTTCACTTACCAAACTGACAAGATACAAAATGTTATACTTTCTGTTGGTGATGGTATGGGGAACAGAGGTTCTTTCATGTTACTTATGGGATATTAAATTTGTGACCCATCGTGATAGATGGTGAAAGTTATAAATGCATATACCTACTGACCAGCATTCTACTTCTAGGAATTTATCCTAATCATTTTCTTTTCAGTACTGGGGGTTTAACCCAGGGGCTTTCTACCTCTGAGCTATACCCCAGCCCTATTTCTTTTTATTCTTTATTATTTGAAACAGGGTCTCACTAAGTTGCGGAGGGCCTCACTAAGTTGCTGAGGCTGGCTGTAAACCTGTGATCCTCCTGTCTCAGCCTCCCAAGTACTGGGATTACAAGCATGCGCCACCATGCCCGGCTATCCTAATCATTTTTTAGCAAAATGAAGTGTGTACAAAGTTTATTCATTGCAGCATTATTTGAAAGAGTGAAAGATTAGAAACCATCCAAATGTCCATCAAAAAAGTGCACATAAATTATAGTGCACTTAGGCAATGGGATATTATATAGCTCTGAAAAGGCTAAAGAAGTTTTTTATGTACTTATATGGAAATAAGCTCTCAGACACACTTTAAAATGAAAAAGATAAGGTGCAGATCTGTGTGCAAAACTGTGCGATTTCTGTGAAATGGAAAGAAAAGAACATACATTACAGCGACAGCGAATGTGTGTTGTCGAAGCTCGCTATGTCCCGGACCTAGGCACTGTGATTCTATCCTGTTCTGCGGATGGGGTAACTGAGGCACAGGGAGGTTGTCCAAGGTCACATACCAGCTGGTAAGGGGCAGTGGTAGGTCCTAAACTTGGCAGCCCGCTCTAGAGTTAGTACTGTTGACACCATGCTGCATTCCTTGGTATACGCAGGTACACACGTTAGCTTGTGCATTCATAAGCCATCTCTGGGTGGCTGGAGAAAGGAACGGGATGGGGCTCTTTCACTGTCTGATCTTCTGTGCATTTTGACTGTCGGGCCATGTTTTAATAGACTTAAAACAACAAATTCATGATTGGGAGCAGGGTCCAGAGGAGGGGGGATATGTTGCGCAGGACCCAGGTCCCCGAGGTAGTTGTTCCAGTCTGGAGCTGGGTGTAGTGGTACACGCATGTAATCTCAGTACTTGGGAAGCTGAGACAGGAGGATCACAGGTTTGAGGTTATCCGCAGCAACTTAGGGAGACCCTGTTTCAAAATAAAAAATGAAAAAGGGTTGGGGATGTAGCTCAGAGGTAGAATGCCCCTGGGTTCAACCCCCAGTACCGGTGTGTGTGGGGGGACTTCCAGCCTGGGTGCCAAGGGCTGAGGGTCTCTGCCTGCCATGCTGGATAAGCCATGCAGGGTCTCACCATGGCTTTGCTCCACCTGCTGGCTCCTGTAAGAGTGGTGTGTGGGGCTGAGCAAGGAGCTGCTCGACCCTGCCCGAGCTGACTGTGGGGCCCAGGGTCCAGGAGGTAGCCATCAGCTGGGCCCTCCCGTGGGCCTCGCTGTGGTCTGTCGTACACTATGTCTTCCATTGCCCTCTGTCTATCAGCAGTTTGTGCCTGGGTTTGCATGACACACCTCGGGGCAGCAGGATGGGACAGGCACTGTTGTTGGTGGTACAGATAGTGGGCTTCTGCACAGGAAAGCGCTCCTGGGAACAGAATTGGTGTCACAGGGAGGAGCATCTTCAGGGTTTTAAAGCACTTGGATTTGCCTTCAACTTCGGATAAGCGGATAAGCAGGCTCCGCTGCTGTGCTGGGGAGTCACCCACGGACAGAGCCGGAGGCTGTGGGGCCAGGGAGCTCGTCTCTTCTCTGCCCTTTTCCTTCTTTGCCTGCCTGGGCCCAGCCTGGCCAGCGGTGTGGTGTCAGGTGTCCAGAGGCCACCGTGCCCCAGCAGCTGGCCTTCAACCCAGCCTGTGATGAAGGAGCCAGGATGCCTGCCACAACCACGGCAGCTGCTGGGGACCCTGACCACCACACAGCCGTGCGATCACACAACCACAACTGCTGTGACTACAGTAACTGCAGTAACCATGCGAGCACACAACAGCAGCAACAACAGCACCCATACAACCGCACAACCACGGCCAGCACAGCAGCCCTAGTACCACCTGCCACCTCCCAGCTGCGTTGTATGCCCTCACCTAGGGCCCAGGTGGGGGTCTCCTGCTTCAGGCCAGGGGAGGCGGGGAGGCTGGGCTCTGAGGACCTTAGGCAGGAAGGGGCGGAGCTGGCATCCCCCCAGGTGAGCCAGGCTCAGGATGACTGCAGCCTCCTCTAAGGGCAGGTGAGGTCCCTGCACAGGGGCCCATTCTGCACAGCCCAGGGCTGCAGAACAGGGCTGAGCAGCCTGGTGGCCAGCACAGGTCACCTCCTCTGGGCTTTCCCTCTCACCTGCCCCTCGTGCCATGGCATCGTCCTCTCTCCGTGTGGTCACAGCTGTTGGCCTGTCTGTGCACCACTGCCCTACCCAGGAAGCTGCCTATCTTCCCCGGCGTTGTCTCTCTGGGCTCCAAGCAGGGCCTGGTGGTTAGCAGGCCCCCATCATGAAGGAGAGAGCTCGCCTGGCAGGTGGAACCGGCCCCCAGATCTTCACTGCTCAGCACCGTGTATGGTTCTTGGGGTACCTGAGCAGCAGCAGTCCACAAGCAGGGCCCCCTGGGTGGGGAGTCCCTCTCAGTCAGCTCTTCTCGGCTGCAGAGGCAATGGCATTTTCTCCACACCTGCTGGGCGCACTGGGTATGGTCACCTCAAGGTTCTTTAGTTTCTGCTGCTTATTAGGGGCCCAGGATGGAATGGAGGGGAAGAGATAAGGGGGCAGGTAAGGGGGGTCCACCTCTCAGCTCTGAGGACCTCCATGGCAAGTGTGTGTGTGTGTGTGTGTGTGTGTGTGTGTGTGTGTAGGGGCCTGGAGAGGACACAGTTTGAGACGGGAGGGGACATAAAGAGGGGCTCCAGCAAGTGGGTTGGGGGTCACAGAGGAGGGGGAAGGGACTGGTGACCTCATATTGTGTGGGGTGGAGAGCCTGAGCCAGGAGCCTCGGTGCTGGGGAGGGGAGGGTGAGCTGAGGCTGAAGGCTCGGAGCGTCTGCTAAGGAGGGTGGGTTATGTAACGAGCAATGGGAGGGAGTCACGAGCACAGGAAGATGATTCAGTCAACACAGGACACACGGTGGCCCAGGGAGACAATCCCATCATCCCCGGGGAGGTCTCTGGAGAGGAGCCACCGGGGCCCTGTATAACTGGGGGGTCGGCCTGGGCAGTGGCAGAGGAAATGGGCAGCCAGGACGCTGAGCTGGCAGGGATGGGACAGGTGGGGCCGTGGGATGGGTTGCGTGTGGGAGGTGGGCACACGGGAGCAGACAGATGCCTGGGGTGCTGGGAGTGGGGTGAGGGGACCAGGACTTAAGGGACTTTGGGGATGGGCAGGAGGGGGCAGGGGCAGGAGAAGGGAGGAGGAGAGAAGCACTTTCGAGATCTGCGGGAATAAGGCCGTGCAATGAAGTGAGATGCCTCTTGCTGTCCTTACTCCTAGGCGGCTGGCCCTTACTGTCATCAACATCAAGAGCAGAGAAAGCGCCCCTCCTCCACTCCTGAGAACTGTTAGTTTTGCTGACAAGTGCCCTATACTTCCTCTTTTCCGATTTCAGAGAAGAGCTGCACTTTTCCTCAGAGGAAAGGGGAACTAGGGGAACCAGGGCCCGAAGCTGCCACAACAGCGGCCTTTGAGGTCTGCCAGAGTATCTGACTGTATAGAGGGGCCCACAGGCCTCTGTCCCCAGATTCAGCCTGCTGGGGCAGCAGAAACATTCTTCCTTTGTCTTACCTAGTTCTAGACCAGTAGTTCTTCACTGTGATGAGTAGCATCAAGGGCATTTAAAAAAACCTGGTCCCAGGTAGCAGCAAAGATCAATTGCATATGCGTTTGGTGGTGGTGGTGGTGAGGATATGTTTGAAAGCTTCCCAGGAGGGTCCAGGGCACAGCCAGGCCTCCATTCTTGTTCTCTAGGGTCAGTAAAACTTCACCTGCATCTTTCCTTGCTCCATTTGCTCTGGTATAGACACAGGCTGTAGTGCATGTGTCCTGGCTCAGACTATGTACCAGAACATCGTAGACTGGGTGACTTAAGTACAGACATTTATTTGTCCCAGTTCCAGAGACTAGAATTCTGAGATCTAGTGGGGGCCAGCATGGACGGGTTCTGGTGAGGGCTCTCTCTTTGACTTGCAGATGGCTGCCTTCTGGCTGTGTCCTTGTTGGCAGAGAGGAGAAGCTCTGTTGTCCCTTCCCAATGAGGATGAGGGCTCCACCATGAGGGCTCAACTCTCATGGCCTCATCTAAAGCTAATTACCTCCCAAATGTCTAACCTCTTAATACCATCACTTTGGGGGTTGGGGCTTCAACATATGATTTTCTTTTTTAGTACTGGGATTGAACCCAGGCACATTCTACCTCCTAGCTACACCTCAGTCCTATTTTTTTATTCTTTATTTTGAAACCAGGTCTCACTAAGTTGTGGAGGGCCTCACTAAGTAGCTGAGGCTGGCTGCGAACCTGAGATCCTCCTGTCTCAGCCTCCCAAGTACTGGAATTACAAGCGTGTGCCACCATGCCCGGCTCTCAACATAGGAATTTTGAGGGACACAAACAGTCCACAAGAGCATGGTTTCCTTGTTCTACCAAAAAGTTTTCTCATCCTTACAAAGGAGTTAAGAGTATATAGCTCATAACCAGACTTTGAGGGCTGCCAGATACACCGGTTGGGAAATGTTCAATACAGTGCTTGGCTTATAGCTGGAATTAACACATCATAGCCATAATTATTGCTTAGATATATAGTGCTTTTGTTGTTCAGGTCTAAACCTTTGTAATTTTCACTGTGATGTTATTCCTTAGTAATTCTTTTACCTGGTCCTATGGGCTGTAATTTCTTTTATGTCTGAAAAAGTGTGTGTGTGTGTGTGTGTGTGTGTGTGTGTTTTCCTCTCACTCTTGAATGGATAATAGTTTAGCTGGGTATAAAATTCTTTGTTGATAGTAACTTTCTCTCAGGACTTTACATGTTTTCTGGTATCTATTGATAGCACTATCATCAAATTTGTAGATAATTTGTCTTATTTTCTCTGATAAAATTTTTCTTTATCTTTACATGTCTCATAGTTTCATTATGATGAATGACACTTAGATACATAATGAAAATACAGGTCCCTTTGTTTCCTTATGTAAGGTTCTGGGTGAATTCTAATTGTAACACTGGAAACATTTAGATATTATTTCTTTGAACATCACTTCTCTCTCTTTTCTTCTCTACTTTTTTCCTTGTATTTATATTAGCTGTGTGTTGGTTCCAGTTGGCCTATCTTCAACACTACAACTGCCCGCTCATATAAAAAATATACTTACTCTCTTTGTGCTGCATTTTGGGTGATTTCTTCAGTACTGCCTTCTAATTAATGGCTCTCTCTTCCACCATGACTTCACAGTTTATATAATGAAACTGAGTTTCTTTTTCTTTCTTTCTTTCCTTCCTTCCTTCCTTCCTTCTTTTCTTTTCTTTCTCTTTCTTTCTTTCTTTCTTTCTTTCTTTCTTTCTTTCTTTCTTTCTTTCTTCATACTGGGGATTGAACTCAGGGGTTTTCTACCTCTGAGCTATACCTCCAGCCCTATTTTACTTTTTATTTTGAAACAGGGTCTCACTACTTACACAGCTCTGGTTCTGAACCTGAGGTCCTCTGGTTTCAGCCTCCCAAGTACTGGGATTAAAGCTGTGCTCCACTGCACCTGGCTGAGTTTATATACTTCTTTCTTCCTTTTCTGTGGTACTGGGGATTGAGCCCAGAGGCATTCCACCTGCAAGCAACACCCCCAGCCCTATTTTAGTTTTTATTTTGAAACAGGCTTTCACTAAGTTCCTGAGGGTCTCGCTAAATTACTGAGGCTGTCTTTGAACCTGCAATCCTCCTGTCTCAGCCTCTCAAGTACTGGGATTACAGGTGTGTGCCATCACTCCCAGCCAAGTTTATATATTTCAATGCCTATATTTTTCATTTCATTGTTTTTGCCCATAATATATTTTTATTTTTTGTTTCATTATGTTTTCATAAATCGTTGTTAGTCATTCCTTTATATCTTTGAGGGTCCTAAACATTTCTTCATAACACTTGTTACTACTTGGCATATTATATAATTTTAAACATTGTCCCTTCCATTAGAACGTGGGTTCCATGAGGGCAGTCCTTTTGTTTTATTATTGTATCCTCAGCACCTAAAACAGTGTCTAGGACATTGAAGGTACTTAATTTAAGTACTTCCCTACTATGTTCACTCATCTGAAGTGGATTCAGATCCTACCATTGCATTTTTAATTGCAATTTGTGATTGCCTTCTTAGTCTTTCTCTTAGGGGAGTTAATACTAATTTTAGCCTCTCTCTCTGTGCTCATTCCCTCCCTGCCTAGTGGTTTTGCAGTTGCTTCCTCTTGGTTCCTGGAGACACCAACCACTTTAGAACCAGATTTTCTGTTGCCAGCTCGAGCGCCCATGCTGTCGTGACTGAGGATGCTGCTGCTGCCGTCACCGGGCCAGATTCCTCCTTAGTTGGGGCAAGATTTGTATACGCCTCAGCCCCCGCGTTTTCCATGCTCGGTTCTTGGGTTTGGGAGTCCCACGCAGTCCCTAGCTTGGAGACACTCTTCATGTGGTAGCACCAGTTCATCTATGAGAAAATCTTCTGCCACCTCTGCCTGCCCTCTGACCAGGAGCCTGGCAAACCCAGTCATTACTGCCTGCAGCGTTGCTTCTGCATTTCTCTGGCACTTAGGGAGTGTGTGTGTGTGTGTGTGTGTGTGTGCGTGCGCGCGCATGCGCCAGGCTTTGACTTTAAAAAAAATTTTTGTGTGTTTGATCTATTTGGTATTTGGAGGGAGGGGGCCCCTTAAAGCTTAGAGTACTATCCTGCCTGGAAGGCCTATAATTAGAACTTGTTTGGAAGCCCCATCACACCTATTATAATTCCAAGCCCCAGGGTTTCCTCTGGAAAGTACAGAATGCTGACATGCAGACATGGGGACATGTTAAAGCTCACCTTGCTCCTCCTCCTCCTCCTCCTCACACTGCAGAGGAGGAGGCTCTGGCCCAGCGACGGGCTTTGGGCCATGCATTTTGTTGGCAGAGCCAGAAAGTCAAACCTGATTCTATAGCCTGAGTCTTTGAACACCTGCCCTTCAGCCTCTGATTTCTTGCACAGCATGGCCTTCCTGCTTCGTTGCTCTGAGCAGAGCTCTGGCTCTCCTCTGTGGTCTTTCTCTTCCCAGGCTTATGGAATATAAGAGGGAGGAAGAAAGAACGGGCTTTAATACTTAGCACCTCTCCTGTACTGGCTCTGCATGGGAGGCGCCTTAGTTACTGGCCTGGCAAACCCTTACATTTTATATCCACCACTGCCCTCTAGTGGCCAAAGTGAGCATCAACGCACACCCTGGAACAGTGAGACCAGTTTTCAGCAACACAGTAAGGTTTTCATAGTCAGAACTCCCTGCCCTGCATGAAAACATACATTTGAGGCCCGTTTACTTGGTGTTTAAATGCCAAATACATAAGACATACATTTACATGCTCAGAAGCTACAATTTCCTTCCATGTAGAGGTACATAAATTCTCCAGTTAATGCTGATCACCTATCCAGCACTGTCCAGTAGAAATATAATGTGAAGCTGGGTGTGGTGGGGCATGCCTGTAATCCCAGTACACGGGAGGCTGAGACAAGAGGGTCACGGTTTTGAGGACAGACAGCCTCAGCAACTTAGCAAGACCCAACATAAAAAAAATAAGCCAGGTGTGGTGGTGCACACTTGTAATCCCAGTACTTGGGAGGCTGAGACAGGAGGATCACAAGTTCGTGGCTAGCCTCAGCTACTTAATGAGGACCTCTGCAACTTAGTGAGACTGTTTCAAAATAAAGAATAAAAAATCAGGCTGGGGGTTTAGCTCGGAGGTAGAATGCCCCTGGGTTCAATCCCCAGTACCACACACACACAAAAAAGAGCTGGGGGTGTAGCTTGGCAGTAGAATGCCCCTAGGTTCAATCCCCAGTACCACACACACACACACACACAGTATTACCATTTCGACATGTAGTCAATATAAAAATTAATGAGTCATTATATCTTCTTGTTTGGGTACTTTTTTGTGGTATTGGGGGTTGAACCCAGGGCCATTCTACCTCTGAGCTATATCACCAGCCCTTTCTTATTTTGAAACAGGGTCTAGCTAAGTTGCTGAGGCTGGCCTTGAACCTGCAATCCCCCTGTCTCAGCCTCTTGTGCCTCACTGTGCCTGGCTGTGGCTGCTATATTGGACCACAAAGGCAAAGAACAGCGGTTTCTAAACATTGTCCTTGTTGTACTGATGTGTGTAGGTCCATGAAGAAAACTTTTACTAATCTGCAGCAAGATAAGAGAAATACGAACAATGCTTTAAATATATAAAGTCAGTGTACACTGGGCCTGGTGGCACATGCCTGTGTTCCCTGGAAGGCTAAGGGAAGAGGAGCTCAAGTTTGAGGCTGACCTGGTCAATTTAGCGAGAACCCATCTCAAAATAATAATAAAGAAGTGACTGGGAGGTGGTTTAGTGGTAGAGCACTTGCCTCACATGTACGAGATGCGGGGTTCCATCCCTAGTACCCCCCAAAATTCTCTGCCATATTTTTTGAAGGAATGCTCAGAGATTTTCCTTCTAACTTTGTTGCTGTTATTATATTCATTCTTCTATGAAAGGACGGTCCCGGCAGATAATACTTGATTTTTTGCAGTGCTGAGGATTGAACCCAGGGCCTCATGCATACTAGGAGGGAGCTCTACCACTGAGATCCCCCCACCCCAGATGATAGTTTATTAACCAATGGTTCTTATAGGGGAGCAGCACACTTGCAGATCTCTTCATGGCCCCCACTTTCCCCAGGCATCTCATCAGTGTGTGATGGACTAGATCCTGGGAGCCACCATGCTAGGCGGCTGATTTTTCCCTATTGGACAATTGGTGCTCACAAATGGGACACACCCCTGGGGTTACTGGGCAATTCTCAGCATGTCAATTACATACCCCTCTCTGCCTTATTTATTTATTTTGTGTTACTGGGGATAGAACCAATGGGCATACTAATTCTGAGCTAAACCCCAACCCCTCCTTTTTTTTTCATTTTTTACTTTGAAACAGGATCTCACTAAGTTGTTGGCTGCCCTTGAACCTGTGATCCTCCTGTCTCAGCCTCCCAAGTACTGGGATTACAGGCATGCGCCACCACGCCTGGCTCCTCTCTGCCTTATGCACAAGGACATGTAGGCCAGTGTGATATGAATATATGGGTGACTTTGACTTTACTCTAAAAACCACCAAGAGTAAGTTATTTGCAAAATCCAGTTCTACAATAGAATTCACCATAGGTAAGGAATCCTTCGCCACATATTCCTTAATAAGTGGGAACAAATTACTATTCAGCTGAGCCTCAGCTTTTGTTGCCACCCCTTAGAGGACGGCGTTGCTGTCACATGAAACTCCCTTTAAATGCAGAGCCCTGGAAGCTGAGAAAATGCAAAAAGGGAAGCCACTGTGTTATGGGCAAGGTCTTTAATAACCTCCAGGCTTTCTAACAGGCCCGACTCTGAAGAGGTGCTGGGTAGTTTGTTTCTCTGTGGGCGGCTGTGGTATGGAGGGGGATGAGCCTCTATTTTGGAAGCAGGAGTTTCCCCCTCTGTATTCTGTAAGAGCATCTACTTAGGCTCCAAATGGCAGTTTGATCTCAGGGTCCCTCGTCTCTAATTGGTGACCCCCTTGGTTCATCTGCATATTCTGGTCTCCTAGCAGGTAACAGTCCTATCCTGGGCTTTGGAGCTAAACTTCAAGGCGTCCTTAAAACCTGCCTTCTGCCCACTCTGTTTATAAATGCAGACCTTCAGCTCTCGGCTCAGCAGTCGCTGGGGTACTAATTAGCCATTGTGTTCCTTTTACAAATACTGTATTAACATTTATGCTGGAGTCATAATATGGCAAAGATGCTAGCAGATGGAAGTTTTGTAAATCAAATAATTTTGATCGCTCTGGGAGCTCACAATTTAAGCAATCCTATGGTGAATTCTTTTGTAGAATGAGTGATCATCCCTCTGTTTAAAAAATTCAAATTTAATATATTATCTTTGCCTGAGGGGGATAAATCCACCCATATCAGAAATAAAAAAGAGGCAAAGAGAAGGTCTCATTTTCCAGTACTGCACCCCCCCTCCAACCCTGTCCAGCCCTGTATTTAAGTAGTGGTTTGTAATCACCATTAACCAGCTCCACAGCAATTACACTAAGTACTAATGAAGGGACCCTAGTCACAAAACTGTGCCCAAGGGAAGCTCCTGTCTGAATGTCAAGGTTAATGGCCCAGCAATTGTTTTAATGGATTTTCAATGAAGTGTGAGGATGACAGGCGGACAAGGGTGAGGCACAATTAGTGTCCTGCCATTAGTACCCGGCCTTGTTTCTGTTTTTATTTTTAAAAATTAAAAAATATTTTTATTGGTACATTGTAATCACACATCCTAATGAAGTTCAGAGTGACAGGGACATCCATGCGTGTAGCACGTGGTGAGCTTCCTCATCCCACTGCGCTCCCTCCCCTTCCCCGTACATGATATTGAGATTGGCATTGAAAATTTCGTACAGGTATATAGCATCAGTTGAAGTGTTTCCTTTATGTTTTTATTTCTTTGCAATTCTGGTGAACTGCATTCCCTGAGTATTTGCTGATTAATTTATGTTTAAGACATCTCCTAGTTCCTGTATTAACTCAGAGTCAGGGGGCTCCATCTCCACTGTTTTTGGGAGACACATCTTGGCAGAGCCTCATTTGATGGGAGAGTGTCTCTGTTTGCATTCTCACTGCTGTAATCCAGAACAAATGACCACACAATGGAGAGGAAGGAAGATTTATTTGCTCACAGTTTTTTGGAGATTTTGGGTTCAATCCACATGAAGCCAGGGTCTGCAGATCTCAGGGCATGGTGGTGGGAAGCAAAGAAAGAGAGAGAGAGAGAGAGAGAGAGAGAGAGAGAGAGGCTCTACTCTCACATCATGGAGGCTGGAAGCCAGAGAGCCAAGCAAACAAGAGGATTCAAAGACAAAAGCATAGTCCCTAAGGCCACACCCCCAGGGACCCACCTTCTCTAGGTTACTACCCCACCTGCCTAGGTTACCACCCAGTAAATCCACTACTGATGGATTTACACAATGATGAGATTACAATCCTTATGACTTAATCAGATCAACCCTGAACATTAATACATGAGCTCTTCAGGGAACATTCTACATCTAACCATAATGGAGAGTTAGTGAAGATAATTCAGGTGCTGAGCCCGGAAGCCATGGATTCTAGTGTCTGGCCCACGTTCACTCTCCATGACTGCTGTCCAGGCTCTTGGCCCTCTGGCCCTACCTCTCCATTCTCTAATGCCTGAAGATCTTGCCCCCAGATACCCAGTCCCCAGATCCTGTCCTGCTGCGTATTTCCTGGAGTCCTGCCTCTGGTGGGCCAGGTGGCCTGGCACTGGAGACACAGCAGCCCACAGGGGTGGTGAGGTTAGGGAGCAGGCCTGCCCTACTCCTGCCTAAGGTTGGCTGAATAACAGGCCCCCAAAATGTCCCCGTCCTAATCTCTGAAACCTGGGAATGTTAACAGATGACACAGGGACTCTGCAGGTGCGTTTAAGATCTCAAGATGTGAAGATTATCCTGGATGATCCCCATGGACCCCACATAATCAGAGGGGCCCAGAAGAATCAGAGAAGGCCAGGTGATCCTAGACGCAGAGATCAGGGACGTGCTTTGAGGTAGAGGAGGGGCCATGAGCCAAGAAAGGGGTGCAGCTCTAGAAGCTGCGTCCCTGAGCCTCAGTGGAGCCGGTCCTGCTGACACCTTGATCTTAGCCCCATAAGACTTGTTCTGACTTCTGACTTCTAGGAATATAGGAGAATAAATTCATGTTGTTTTAAAGCACTAAGGTAGTGGTGATCTGTTGGAGCAGCCATAGGAACAGAAACACTAGCTGGGCCATCTGGCTTCCCTTCCCAGACTGGAGAGGCAGAGGCTGGGGACCGGCAAAGAAAGCAGGGGAGGCCCAGGAGGTGCCAGGGTGGGATGGGCGAGGGTGGTCAGGAAAGGTCTCATGAGACTCAGTTGGAGTCACCGAGATCTCTGAAGGAGGGAAGAATATTCCTGCAGAGGGAACAGAAAGTAAAGAGTTGGGAGCAGGTGCTTGCTGGGTGTTTTCTAGGGCAGGAAGGGGCCCTGCGTGGCTGACTTGGCGTGCGTGGCAGAGGCCGTGAGAGGGGTGTGGTGTGCATAGGGGAGGTAGCCCATGGCCTCGCAGGTGTTAGCTGCTCCAACAAGACAGCTTAGAGGGTTTTGAGCAGCAGCGAGCTGGTCTGAGCATCAGAGAATATCCCTGTAGAAGACCTGGGATGCCCTGTGCCCTGCTCTGCAGCTGGGCTGACTGAAGGGAACAGGTGCGGCCCCAGTTAAATGGCAGGGAAGACAAAGGTGAATTTGGGCGATCCAGTACCCCTGAATGTGACCCTATTTGGAAATATGATCATTGCCAAGGAATCAATTAAGATGAGGTCATACAGAGGTAGGCTGGCCTCTAATCCAACATGACTGTGTCCTTATAGAGAGATGATGGGAGGGCGCATGGGAAGAAGGCCACGCGGAGGTGGACACAGAGATTGGAGGAATGCAGCAGCAAGCTGAGGGGCGCCAGGGATTGCTGGACACTGCCAGAGGCCAGGAGAGGCCAGGAAGGTGCCTCCCAAGAGCCCTCAGGGGGAGCATGGCCCTGCGGACACTGTAATATCAGATTTCTAGACCCCAGAACTATGGAAGGATACATTTCTGTTGTTTTAAGGCACCCAGTTTGTGGCACTTTGCTATGGTGACCCTAGGAAATGACTATCAGGAAGATTACATTTTTTTATGGTCTTATTCTAATTGTAGAATAGAAGAATTTATCTCATTCAAAGAAAAGTCTGGAATTTTATTAGCCTACCGATCAGATTGTACCTGAAGATAAAAGCACTTTGTGTTTTGGAGACCCTGGTGCTGTGTGGGATTCAGAAGGGCCCGTTTGTGTCTCGATGGCCCAGATGAGCTTCTTTTGGGGAGCAGGGGACGGGTGAGGAGCCCAGCTATACCCCTGCCCCTCTGGGGGTGTAGGAGAGCTCTGGGGTGGGTTTGACTCAAGGTCACAGGGTATGGGGGTTGGGGGTGCACACAAGGGTCTCTGTCTTTGCTGTGGCAGAGAGGGCAGATGAAGGTCTTGGAAGAAATTAGATGCCAAACTTTACCTTTTATTTATTTGCCTGAAGATTAAACTGTCCACAGCTATTAATTATTGAGCCCTTCCCTGTGCAGGTCTGGGATACGGAGTGATCCAAACAGTTCCTTTCAAACAAATACTGCAAAGGAACATTCATGGTGGCAGTATTCACAGCAGCGAAAGGTACTAAAACCCACATATCCATCAGCGGAGGAGTGGATAAACAGAACGAGCGTGTCCGCACAGTGCCGTGTTCTCCTGCCACAAAAGGAACGCGGCGTTGACATGCGCTGCAACATGCGTGAGCTAAAAGCATTATGCTAAGAGAGAGAAGACAGACATAAAAGGCCATATATTGTTTATTCCTTATATATGAAATACCCAGAGTGGGCAGATCCATCGACAGCAGGTAGCTGGGTGACTGCAGGGGCCTGGGGGACAGAGGCGGGGAGTCACTGCTTCACGGGCTGTGGGTTTCCTTTTGTGGTGTTGAAAATGTCCTGGAAGGAGCTGGTGGTGATGCGTGCATGTCACTGTGAATGTGCTCGGTGCCACCGAATTGTGCATGTCATGATGGCATGTCACCCACAAACCAGGGTCTTTGCTCTCTACATTCAGGTGAGAGGAGACAACAAAGAAATAGAAATGTAACCTCAGAGCTATGAAGACACAGATGACAGGCCGGGGGAACGGAGAGGGACGGGGAAGGTGCTGCTTTATGGGTGGTTCAGGTTGTGTTTCTTAGCAGGATGTGGGGAGAGCACCAGCAGGTGGCTGGGAGGAGGCCCTTGCGGGCTGGGGAAGTAGAACAGGCAAAGGCCCTGGGGTAGGAGCTTGAGGGAGCGTTGGGAACTGGGAATGGAGCTGCAGCCGGGCTGAGGGCAGTGCAGGGATGAGGTCAGGGGACAGGTAGAGTGAGGCTGGTGGGGGGGCTGCAGGCCAGGAACCAGGGGGCCACTGAGGGTGGGAGCAGAGGACCGGAGGGGGGTTGAGCACAGAGGCAGGAATCCTCCAGGAGGCTGTTGCAACAGAATTCCCTTCCAGAGAAGGACTGGAAGGAGACTGTAAGCTCTTGCTATGGCTGTAAAGAAGCACTAACTAGAGTTTACCAAGGGCCTCTCTCCTGTCCTGGATTACAACGCAGCAGAGTCCCCACTAAGCACATCTATAATGCTGTGGGGACCTGTGTGGTGCTTTCTGAGTGCAGTGCCTAAGTTCTTACTAAACCACATACTATTTATCACGTGGTGGGTTGCCTGTCGTCTCCCTGCACAGGGCTCCCCATCTGTCTTAGTGTTTTCTTGCTAGAGTTGAGTTTTAGGGACTGAGTAACTTATAACACTGAAGGTTTATTGGGCTCATGGTCCTGAAGACTGGGAGTTCAAGATCGGGCCACTGCCTCTGGCGAGGTCCTTAACACAGGTGGGGACCCTCTGCAGAGTCCCTGGAAGGCACAGGGCATCCCGTGATGGGATGAATGTCCCAGTTCAGGTCTCTCCTCCTCTTCTTGTAAAGCCACATTCCCATGGGATTGGGACCCCACTCTGTGGCCTCACTTAACCTGTATCACCTCCCAATGGCCCCGCCTCCAAATCCCATATTCAGATTATTTCTGCTCTTGCTCTAGCTCACAATGGGGATTAACTTTCCCATTGAGCTTTGGTGGGGGTGTCCAAACCCCACTTCCTTTTTCTCTACCGTGCCTACTTCCCCAACACATTGTATGTGCATTTGCCATACAATCTGCGATCCTCCTGTCTCAGCCTCCCAAGTTAGTTTTATGTGACAACTTGGCTATTGTTCAACCTGTGCTTGCTTCAACCTATTGGTGGTAGGAACCTATTGTAACCTAGTGTTGGTGTGAGGGTTATTTTTGTAGTTGAGGTCTACAATCTGACCTATAATCAGTTGCCTTTAGGCAAAGGGGATTACTGTGGACGGCTTGGGTGGGCCTCATCTATCAGTTGAAAGGCCCAAGAGCAAAACCAGAAGCATGATGTCTGCGCCAAGGCTGCCCCTCGACTCCCGCGTGAGTTTCCAGCCTGCTTTATGGATTTCAGACTTGCCAGCTGCCACAATTGTGTGAGCAGTTCCTTGAAATAAATCTTTTTGAACGTACATGTCATATGTATACACACACATATACTTATATCTTTTTTTTTTGGTACTAGGGCTTGAACCCAGGGGCATTCTAACTTCAGTCTACACCCCCAGTCCTTTTTATTTTGAAACAGAGTCTTGTTAAGTTGCTGAGGCTGGTCTCAAACCTGCAATCCTCCTGTCTCAGCTTCCCAAGTATTGGGATTACAGGTATGAGCCTCCACACCCACTTATATCTATATCTCTAAACATTTATATTTAATGTATCACCTTCCTGCTGATTCTGTTAGTCTGGAGAACACTGACTTAGACATATGGAACCTGCTCCTTCCTCCCTCCCTTCCTGGTACTGGGGATGGAACCCAGGGGCACTCTACCTCTGAGCTACAGCACCAGCCCTATTTTATTTTTTTTAGTTTGAAACAGGGTTTCACTACGTTGCAGAGTGCCTCCCTAAATTGCTGAGGCTGGCTTCCAATCTGCAATCCTCCTGTCTCAGCCTAAGTTGCTGATTTCTTTGTCAGCCTCTTCCCCAGATGCAAGCCCCCCAGGGCAGGGTCTTTGTTTATTTCGTTACAGTGGTGTTTGCAGTGTCTCACACAGTGCCTGGCAATAATGAGGCCCAGTCGATATTGTCTAACAGACAGCTCTTTTCATAATTCCTGTTTATTTGTGTGGCTGTTGGCTCAATTTCAAATTCAAGAGAGAAGGGACAAAAAGGAAAAAAAAAAAAGCACAACATGGTCTTCCCATCCGAAGATGGGATTCCCAGTTGCGCCCAGCGCTGCGGATCCAGCTGTGGAGTGTGTCTGTTTGCAGTGGCAACAGAGCAGGTCGCAAGATGAAGTTCAAGTCCAGGTTCTCCTAGCAACGGTCAGGCCGCGCTGCGGGCGGGTGGGAACCGCGCTCCACGCGTGCAGCCGGGAGAACAGTGGCTCGCCCGCGTGCAGCCCGCGTGGGTGGCTGTGTGGCGTCACCAGGGCGCGGGTGGGCGTTGCCTTTGTCTTCCAGGTGAGGAGGAGGAGACAGGTGAGGGGTAGAATCTGGAGAAAGCATAAGCGCGGCTTCCGGTGTGTCTGTGTGTGTTCCGGAGCTCGCGGCTTAGCAAAAAGCCTCCGGTTTCAGAGTGGGTCCCAAATGAGTTTGCAATTCGGGACAGAGTCTGCAGGAGCTTATGAAACAACCAGTTTCCCATACCGTGTGGCTCCCAGCATCCCCCGACCATCTGGATCAGCTGAGGATGGAGTGCGGGGGCGGGGCGGAGGCGGGGTCCGGGAATGAAAGAGATCAAACGGGCGTAGGTTGGGGTGCAGAGGGATCTGGGTTTCCAGATTTTTCCCTTTGCTCAATTGCCTTCACAGATCGTCCTGACCTTGCTTCTCGGTCCCATTGTCACGGGCAGAGTCACAGGCAGGTCCATGGGGCTGAAAACCAAAGCCGGACGCCCACACAGCCAGAAGAGCGCCCTGCGCTGGGCGCAGCCTTGACTTCTGCTTTGCCTGTTGGATTGGAGGGTGAACGATGTCTCTGTCTCCTGGTTGGGGTGGAGAGGAGGGGAGGAGGGCAAAGAAAGTCCTACTCCCCCTGCCCTTCATCCATGTGGTCCCCAGTTCTCAGACCCCCCACCCCCTCCCAGGTTACCACTTCCATCTTGAAAAACAGGAAGCTCACAGAGAGGCTGAGCTGCCCGATGCTGCCGCGCTGAGAGCTAAACCAGCTCTGTCCCACTCGAAGCCCACCTTCAGCCTCCTCATCTGCTCTCCTGGTGGGACAGGACGTTGTCTGCCATGGGATTTATTTATTTATTTGTGGTACTGGGGCTTGAACCCAGGGGCATTCTAACTCTGAGCTACACCCCCAGCCCTATTTTTTATTCTTTATTTTGAAACAGGGTCTCACTAAGTTGCGGAGAGCCTCACTAAGTAGCTGAGGCTGGCCGCGAACCTGTGATCCTCCGGTCTCAGCCTCCCAAGTACTGGGATTACAAG